>WAAG01002317.1:15864-55851 GCA_013390105.1 Tichodroma muraria | reverse complement strand
GATTCACAGACGATGCACAGAGTCAAGCCCTAACTAAAAATGCTTTGCTCTGAGGGTGCCACTTGTTTTCTTCCACTGTCAGCAGGAAAACCCCAGATTAACAGACTCTGGGCAGGTCTTATAACCAAACTATTCTGAGAAAACAAATCTTAAAAACAATCTATGCAATACAGCTGCTTAGCAGTTCCCCAGGGCTTACTGATGCTCTCTGCCAGCTCTCAGCTCTTTTGGCTTTGAGCAGGGAGGACCAAAGTCTTTAAACTGACTACAGAGTATGTAGGTCTCTCTGCCCTCCATCCTGTCAGCCTGGTGGCTCTGAGAAGTCCCCTGTTGCCACATTCTTGTTCTCAGGAAGATCCGTTAACATTTTTGGCTCCTTTTGATCTCTGGACCCTTCTCCTGACACTTTTCACAGCCTCCTGAAAATGGGATTTTTGCAGTCAATAATTTGCTTATTGTCTCTCTAGTGTAAACTTAAGTGTTTTTCATCTTGGAAACTATTTCCTCATGTGTGGGGGTTTTCTTTGGTTTTGGTTTTGGTGGGGCTTTTTTCGCAGTTCCCATTGGATTCAAGTGATCTGGGATTTAATAATCATTCCACCATCTGAAATGAACACTGGCACCTGTCCACTGCTCAGGAACAATCAGTGTTCTGGGATTTATATCTAAAGGTAGCTCCTTTTCTTTATTCTGTTTGATCAGTTTAAGTATATGGAGGTGCTGCAGCTGACAGTGGATTTTATATGTGAAGCCACATTTCAGGATGTGATAGAGGACAGGGAAGGGTTCCTGGAGCCTGGAAGGGTTCCTTCCTTCAGACCCTGGTGCAGGACAGAAGCCTAAACAAACCATCAAGCACAGTAAGAAAATACTTCTCAGCCTATTATACTCCCCCCAGCACCACCACCCCTCCAATCGGTTAAAACAGCAGTTTTCTGTACCACAAAAGACTGTAATTTGTAAGGAATTCTAAGCACTTGGAAAGCACAGGGGACACAGAGTGGGGAGGTCCTACCCCATAGACACTCCAACCCTTTCAAACCATGGGAATACAGCTGCCTCCCTCCACATGAAATGCAGCCTTATGAGATGAATTCTGTTCTCAGCCTGAATAAAAATTAAAAAAAAAAAAAAAGATGTTTCCAAAAGTGCACAGCTCTCCCTTAGCCCAGAAACCTTCTTTTAAAACAATGAAGCCTAGTAGAGATTGCACACAAAGAAGGAACGTGGAAGATAAGTTTACTCTTACTCCTTACTCTTTACTTCTTGCTCCACAAGGAGATCTGATTATGTACCAGTGTTGAGCCTTTTGGGACAGGGAATGTCTCAGCTCTGGGGATTAAAGACTCCAAATGGCACCTACTGTCACCTCCACCCCTGCTGAAGGAAGACTAAAGAAATAAGTTGAGTTGAATCTCCAGCTTAAGAGCACAAGGAGCTCTGGATTGGAGCACATTCCTCCAGTTTCTGATGGTTTCCACTCTTTTCATGATTAGAAAAGCAAAAATACCAAAATAATTGATGATGTCTGCTATTTCTTATTGGACCTCTTGCTCAAAAGGAAAGAAAACTGGTCTGGTTACCTCAGACACAGGTGAAATCAGTGCATCACAGGACATTCGAGATGTCATGAGCTGTGCAGGTCAGGTGGGACCAGTTCAGTGTCTCAGGCACCCTCTGAGGAGATGACCCAAAATTGGGTTAATGGCAATAGCTGACAGAGATGATATCTTACACGTGATAAATAGAATTCAGGTACTTGACACTTTGGGTCATTAAAATCAGAAGATACATTTCAGGGGGAAAAAAAATATTTTTAGTGTTTCATCCAAATTCCAACACATTCAGGCTGTGCTGTCCTGGGAGCAGGGAGGCAGGTGGGACCTGCACCACTCTGGGAGCTTCACCTTCAGCTGCTTGGAGGCTCATGCCAAACCAGTGCTGCCAGAAGTAACTCCAAAGAAGCTGTATCTCCACTTCTGAATCCAGAAGAATAGATATATTCTTCCCCAGGGATAACATGAGGTGAGGTTTGAAGGCTGTGGAGCATTGGGCTGTGATCAGAGAATCACAGAATCATGGAATGGTTGGGGATGGAAGGGACCTTATGGATCATCTAGTTCTAATCCCACTGCCACGAGCAGGGGCACCTCCTGCTAGACCAGATTACTTGATACTTGGCCTTTTGGACAGCAGAAGTCAGAATTTTGGGTTTACTTTATCCTTGGTGTTTTGGAAAACAGCAGACAATTTTCTGAGGCCAGTTCTGCTGGAAGGAAAGAATCCATCACCTCGCAATATTCCTTATGCGTTCCCTGGCACTCCCCTGACCTCGGATGCGATTCCCTCAGCCTGCAGGAATGTTTTTGCTACACCTGACCAAAGAAAAAAGATTATTTTCTTACAGATTTGTGAGTTGATTCAGCTTTTACTATGCAGTCAGGCAAGCAGGGGAGCAGCTGCAACAGAGGAAATCGATCCACATCGTTGAGAAGAAGGGCAAGGAAGAGGAGTGAGAACGCCCCTGTCCCCTGAAATGAGGTGTTGGACTGTTTCAGTTTTATCAGGCAAGTTCCCTGAGGTCCCTCTGAAGTGAGAGGATATGGCCCATTGCATTGCTGACCTGAAGAAGCATCTAGAGGAATCCTTTTCCCTGAGAGGAGAGAGTAAGCCTGGTACAGCAATATTCCCAACTTAAGATTGTACTTAAATGCTTTGCCAAATAAGGAGAGAATTAAAGCATCTGCGTTAGCTGAGGTAAATACAGCCCGTGGTATCTGTGCCTTGATTCACTCTTGCCAAAAGGTCACTTTAGCTGGACCCAGAGGGAGGGCTGCTTTATACATCTCTCTCCAAACAAAAATCCTACTTTTCCCTTGAATACTTGCTTTTTTGCTCATCTGACCAGGCACACCTGTTTTCTCTACTAACTCAAATCCTTGCAGCCACGTGTGCCCAGGGGATGGGGGGGGTGGGGAAGTGTAATAAATAGCAGAAGCAAATTATTTACCCAGTAAAGAGCATTCCATGCTTTCTCTATGCAAATTCTGCATAAAAATTCTACATATATGGTGCAAAACTGCTCTGAACTGAACTCTAAAAATGTTTAATGCAAACACAGCTGTTATCAAGTGTTGTTCTTTCCAAGAGTCCATTCAGTTTGATGGTTATCACTATGCCAACAGCATTCCCAGTACAAATCTCTCTTCCTGAGACTTCAACAACTGCTTTACAGACAAGAAAAGCTCATTTCACCCTGAACTTGGTCCTCTGGATCCCTCCTAAATGTGTGATTCTCCCTTTTAATGGTACTGAGCCTGGCAGATACTGACATTTAACTAATTTAGGTTCTTAAGAATAATTTTAATTTAACAACATATTTTATAACATCCCTGTTCATCAAAATATTGTAGTGCATTTGAGTAAACAGTCAAATCTCACTGGTGTCAGAAGAGATAAGGTATATTGTTTAAACTACATCATCTGGCAAAATTTGCTGAATTGTTTTGAATTGTAGTAACACCTTTTTAAAATATCAGGTGTGGAGAGCTGAAGTGAATTAAAGAATTCTGAAAAATGTAAATCTACTATTTTAGTTGACTGGTTACCTTGCTATTTATATTACCTTTCAGGAAAGGGGTATTTTTCATCCAGCTACAGAGGAGTTTTTTTAAGGATCAAAAGTCTTTTGAATTTATAATTGTACAAAACTAAAGGGGACAGCACTTCCTTCAGGGGCTGATCATCAGATCTAGCTGCGCATTGTGTTTTTGAAAAACACCTAAAATAACTCAGCAGCTGGCAGTTTCAAATGCCACAGGAATGGGAAGGTCAGCTCCCCAGCCGAGGACTATTTAACTCAAATCAGGACCTGGGCTGTTGATTACAGAAAATGGTTTAATATTAAATGCATGTGCATGATTTAAAAAATCAGAGCAGGAACACGCTCATCCGTTTCACAAGGGAAACGGGAGCTTTTCGCTCCTTTGCATCCCTGTTCCTGTGCCCTCATGGAATCAATCCCCGTGGGGGAAGCAGGGGTGGCAGCTTTGTCCGGGCTGCCGCTCTTCATCCCTTTCAGATGGGTGGATCTCTCGGGATCATCCTTCCCAGCACACCAACCAGCACTGCAGAGCTAATGAGGTGGAGCAGGTCATCTGCACACAAACAAGGAATGGACAAGAAGGACCTCCTCCCACTCAAAGACAAGCATATGCCACAAAGTTTATTCATTAGTTTGTTTAAGCATTAGTAGCACCTTTAACACCAAGTCACAAGAACGTATCTGTATGGTTGTTGCAAACCTCAGTCTTGTAGCTCAAACTCCATTTTAGAGTGAAGTAAACATTCCCTACACCACTTCAAACCACTCAGGACAGCCTCTTGCTCCAGCTCCTCCTCTCCCCCTCATTAGCTCACCAAGCAGCAGTGTTGAGGCAAGTGGGGGGTCACTGGTGTGTTGTAATTAGTGACAGTCTGCCACTGGGAAAAGCAGAGTCTCTAATTAACGTAGGGCAGCTCCTTTCCTCCCTCGCTGCTTCCTATGCTCAAGAAAAGGTGGAGTTATAGATGGGAAAATCCAGTAAAAAGCCCAACGGACACTTGCATCCCTATGACTGGCAGTAATTTAAACTGGTTTGGCTTCATCTGGGCACAGGCAGAGCCTTGAGAAAAGCAGGAAACAAAGAAATGTTGGCCTGAAACAAAGTTATCAACCCCTGATTCCTCATGGTGGACGGCGAGTGGTACAACCAGACAGTCACAGCTGAGGGGTCCTGGTGTGACTTGGCAGTTCCACGATGCCCCTGCACCAGCATCACATTTGGAGACTGTGCAAAGCTCACCCTCGGGGACTTTTGGGGTTTGTGTGATTGCCTTTAGGATTCTTGAGGAGCTGGCATCAGGAGGAAGGGTGTGCTGTAGGTTCTGACTGTGATTTCCCAAGCTTATTTGCAGCCCTTTGCCAGGGGATGGTACTGAGGGAGTACAGAGTGTGAAAGAAAAGTGGCTGGCCATGGAATTTCTGAGAATACTCCCAGAGCTGAGCTCGAGTCTGCTTTGCAGAGTTTCCCATCAGCAGCACAGATGGACATCGGTTCAGATGTCCACAGAGGTTCACCGACTTACACTGCTACACTGGATGTCCAAGTTTTGATTTCTCCTTCAAAAGAGACATGAGTTTGCCTTTATGAAGTAAAAAGTAATAGCTCAGGTGGAGGAGAAAATTTCTGGCTGAGAGAAGCCTCTTTCCTCAGCTGATAGGTCCAAATCACTGCACAGGGCCTTCTGCACTCTCTCCCAGAAGAATCACATAAAAGGCATAGACAAGGAAACAAAAGATGACTGAAAACATGTCAGAGCAAGTAGTAAGCCCAAAATCTTTATCCTTGGCTGTATTTAATTGTACCTGACACAGTGGACATAGGAAGAAATTGTCTCACAAGAATGAGCTGGAGCAACTGCTTGAAAATTGCCACTGGTTCACACAGACTTCAGGGGCCAGAGACATCACCCTAAATTTCTCAGTCCCACCTGAGAACCCCATAAAGGTGACTGATTAGGATCTGCAAGAGAAAAAAGACAGAAAATAAGAAAATCAATCGTTTTCCAGGAATGAAGGCAGCATATTTCTGCAATGAACATGGAAGATTCCAAGTTCAGGAAGGACTATAGAATTCCAAAATCATTAAGGTTGGAAAAGACCTCTAACATCATCAAATCCGGTTGTACTTCTTTGAGTAGAATCCACACTGACATCCATGATATTACACCAGGCACCATCCCAGAGCTCCTGAGAAACTGCAGGAAAGGGTTTATAAAGAAACTCTCAGAACACTTCCCAAGCAAGGCCGAGAACAGTCAGTGAAAGTTTAGCTCATTAGGGAAGCAGTGAAGGAGGGGAAAACTGGTTTTGTTGCACAGTGCAACAACTTTTACAGAGAACAGGGTTTTTAGTCTTACACAGGGGGTTTAACAACCTCCTGGAAGATGGGCTGAGAATCTCTTAACAGAGTGAGTAAATGGAGGTTGAGAATGGGATAATCATGATACTGTGGAGTGAGAAGTGGGGAGGAGCAGAACCACCTCTTTCTACAGCAGGGCAAAATGTTAGGTCAGCTCAACAGTATCATATAACTTTACACTCAGCTTTCCTAAAAAGAGAGGAAGAAAATCAGAATTTAGGTGGTCTGGATTACTCTCTAGAGATTTCCCCCTGCATTATAAAAGAAACCAAATGTGGTTGTAGCTTAACCCTAACAAGAAGTGAGTAATTATTAATGGGTCTGCCTTCTCCAAGTTGCCTCACTGCACACTGAGTTTTCTGATGGCAACTAAAGTCTGTGGGAAGACAGGAGAAGGAGAAGCAGAGGTGAGTGTGTTGCTGAGTCAGTTCTGGTTCAGAGAAATTAAAACTGCTTGGACACACAGTCTGATTTAATCTGGCTCATTTTTGGCAAGCTGGGAAGAAGGAACCTTTACGTGCCAGTGGTAAAGAATAGTTGAGGTAATATCTTAAACTGGCACAGCGAGACCTAGAAGACAATGTCTAAAGACATTTTAAAGTATTGTGGTTTGAGAGAGACTAAGTCTAAAAACCTCTATGTTTTAATAGCCAAAGTAGTAAAAAGGTGTCAGAAACCTCCTTTTCTTTCCCTCACTCCCTGAAGAGGAAAGGATTTTCCAGTTGAAACTTGGGGATAAGTCATTTAACCAGTGGTTACATCTCCTTCGGCAGAGAAAGGAGGAACCAGAGAGGATTTGGGGTTTTTGCAGACACTTGCCTGTTAGGTTGTCAGAGATTGTACAGAAACACACAAGCCTGAATGGTCCTAAAGGCCTAAGGGAGCAGTAATGTGCATCCAGTTGTCATCAGGGTGTGAGAAAAGTTGCTTTCAAGTCTGTCTGTAGTGGATAGAAAGGAAAACTATTACCATAGATGGGTGACCTGGCTGTTTTAATATATATTGAAATATAACATGTAGGTTTTGCCAGCAGGATGGGAAAGAGACCTGAAAAACATTTCAAGGGGAAATGAACAGACAAATCTCTGAGATGCTGTGGCAAAAAAACAATAGTTGATTTGATCATAAGACATCTATGAAATAAAAACAAATGCAACACTCTGTACACATCTATTAGACATCTATTAGAGCAGCTGCTTTTTTCTGATGCTCTTGCTTTGAAGGAGGTTGAAATATTCTAAGAAGGACTCCAAAAATATTCAGATCTTGAAAAGGAAAGCTTATAGTAAAAGCCTTGAGGAGTTCAGTCTGTTGAGCTTAGCACATGGAGAAGTGGCCTGAGAGCCAGGAATTTCTTGATCTAATGGAAGCATAACAAAATCCAGTGGCCTCATGGAGACAGGTGAATTCAACTCTAAAACAAAAAGTAATTTCCTTGTAATATCCATTATTAAATATTGGAACACATTAGTACAGAATTTGGCTGGCTTTGTTCTTCTTATCCTTTAAGAAAGACTAGATACTGTTGTAATTCAACACTTTAATCCAGCTTCCAAAAAACATTCTGAGGCCTACAGAAGCAGGGTTTGGAAATAGAGGATCAGTGGGGTGGTCCTTCCTGCCAGGAGAGCACATGTACAGGTAGCAGGTACTTCTTTAAGAAAATAAACAAAGACCTGCTTTAAAAGCCAGAGTGTAAACTGATCTGACTGATGTGGTCTGATGCAACAGATTTAGCTTTATTGGATTAACTGGCAAACTTTATCAGCTTCCCAAGAGTCCCAGGAAAACATTTCAGTGCCCACCCTTTCAAAACTGTTGCTTAAAAAGGACTGAATATAAGCAATAGCAAAAAAGACAGATTCAGAGAGCAGAGTGGTTAACCTGTGTGCATAATAGTTGAAATACCTGGTTTATGCACTTATATTCACAGCTATGAAGTCAATATGAATCAGTTTGTAAAACCCTGCTGCTCCTGTGTAAAAGAACAACCACACAATCATATAATCCCAGAATGATTTGGATTGGAAGGGACTTTAAAATCCATCTAGTTCCAATGGCAGGGGACACCTCCCAACCCCTTGAGTTAAGCAGCAAAGAGCAAAAGTAAAATGTAAATAAAACTTGCCTGTGCTACAATAACCAATAATTTACACCACTTTCAGCTTGTGATTAACAGACAATTTTTAAGGAGTCAGCATCACAACTATAAAAGACCCTATCTGCCATGGTCTTAAGATCACTGTGCAGGACCCTACACTTCTTTTGGGAGACTTGTCAGAGGCTGTGAGCTGAAATGTTTGGAGACCTCTAGCTTCAATTTTCAGAAACCAACAAATGCATTTGAATGCCTTAACATCATTCTTGTGGTTTGGATTTTTTTTTTTTTAGGAGACAGACAGTAGAAATCTTAAAAATTTCCTGAAAACTAAAGTCCTCTGAAGAAACTTAAAATCGAAAACTTTAAAAATGGAAAAAAAAACCAAAAAAAAGCAGTTGCTTTTTTTCTTCCTTTGTTTTTCCCAAGACCTGTGAAAAAATCAGAAAAGTTTCATATTGTATTTGACAAGTAAATTCTTTAAGAATGACCCAAAACCAAGGCGCAAAATCTCTAACAAGTGTCTCTCCTTAAGGCTGGTCCACCTGCACTCTGAGCTATTCCCCAGAGAGGCAGATATGAAGACTCCTGCATGCACAGCATGTGGGCTCCCAGCCTGCAGCACAGCTCCTGAAAGTAGATTTTGATGGGTCAAAGCCATTTTATTGAATTAGCCCTTTATTGTTTACATTAAATCCAAGTGAGCTCAGAAATACTGACTTATCCTTCTGAAAGGCTGGATTATACCGCGTGGCTCGGATGCAAAAAAAAGATTAGGGTTTTTATACTAATTACTTCCAGCATGAGGAGTGCATGGACAAGAAGAGCGCTGACTTTGGAGACACTTTGCTGGGCAGTCCAGAAATATTGGTCAGATTTTTTTGTTGGATTTTCATATTTCTTGCCACGAGTAAAATGGCTGTTGGTCCATAATGTAATTTGGAGTGCCACAATGTCATTAAACCTTGCCTAGGAGAATTGCCATGAGTGGGACAGAGGGAAGTAACAGCCCTTTCCCTCTTGTTTTTGGCTGTCTTATCCACTCTCCCACGGTCACTGGTGCTGTGAAGTACAGTGTGACATCACTTTCTTCCACTCTACATCACCCCTGGAGAAAGTAAGAGACCAGAAAAAGATTATCTCACTATTACTATGTGAGTTTTCATTCATTTATACTTAATCAGATAAGTAATCCTGCAATATTGGATTATTGTTATTAAATAAAATTCCAACATTTTGTTCCAATGTTGGAAGCAAAGATTCCCAGACTACAAAACCCGAGGTGTTTTCAGCAGCTTGGAAAATCCGAGTGGGATATAGATGTGAATATTTTGGAAACTTGACATGTCAGATCAGTGTCATGGTTGTAAATCACCAGTGCTGCAGTCAGACAAGAGCAGACCCACAATGTGTGTAAGGCACCCTCACATGTGTGTCCTTCCCAAAACAAACCCTCATATTCCTCCTGATCGAACAGGCACCTGCCTGTGCCGAACAAACTCGACTCTGGGCAGCTTTCCATCAGAAATCAGAACTATCAGGGAATTCCAGAATTTGTATGGGCAAAGCAGATGGCCCAGAGGTGCCCACGGCTTTCACTGAATGACTTTGCACACAGTGACATCAGATCTTCTTACTACCCAAATTACTCCTTGGGGCCTGAGGTCTGTTGGCATTTGTTTGAGTGATGATACTCTCTGTAGCTTGTGAAACAGAACAAACGGGAGGCTTAAAATGAGCCTAAAGATTTGTGAGCTGCTGATCCTACAGAAAGGACACCCTGTACTGCTTTTACATCCAATACAACAAATATAGTTTTATGGTCGTTCTTAGATATTGAGCAAAATGTTTGAACCCAAACTCTAAAGTTACAGAAAGGAAATGCACAGATCTTTCCACTCACACAGCTGTGATGGGGAAGGTAAAGCTCACAAAAGGGTCTTGTTTTAAATCTTGCATTCAATAAACTGCTAGAAGAACAAAATGAAAACAAGCTATTGTGTTAATCTCCAGATTAGCCCTCATAGTCTGTCAATTTAATACTGATTAGTAAACAATGTCCATAATTAAGCTGTTGTTGGAGACACAAATGCCCCACGAGCCCGAACTAATGCGTAGTATTCAATCCTTTTACAAAGGATGGCAGATACAATTCCAGGAATGTTAATGCTGTCAAGTATCCATGATGTACATAACAAAAGAGAAGGCAGAGAGTTGAGGTAATTAAGCTCACACTAGACCTTCTCTCCAACCTGTATGTGTTTATTGACTAAATGTTATTAGGTGCAGTAAATAAAATGCCACTGAGTCGTGGGACTAAAAATGGGATGAAGTTTATGGGGCCGTCAACCCCTGGATTCCCCTGGCATCAAAGCACACACATCCCCCTTGCTAAGGCCAGTGACATTAATGTGCATGACAGGGGTCCATGGGGCCGTGGTCCCCTAATTGTTTAGGAGACCTTTTAGTCTGGTTGCAGACTGCATGTCTTGGTATTTGTGGAGCTAATTGCACTAAAATCCGCCAGCACAGTGTTTGCAGTGATGGGTTAACTCATTTATCCTCAGGATAATACTCAGCTCTTTGTCAACCTGGTCTCCCACATTCACTCCTGACTGTCAGCCCAGATGCGGGAGGAGGAAGCAGACTTCCAGCAGCGCTGCCCATGGAAACGCCCCGACTGCACATGTGCGGGAGCAGAAACATTTAAACAGGAAGCAAAACCATTTTTCTGAGTGTTTCCATTATTGATAACCTGTTCTACCTTTCCCGCGAGGGTCACAAAGCTCAGACTTGAGTTTAGACCCTGATAAACTCCGACAGTTGGGACCAGCAGAGATGCTTGGCTGAGCTCCCCTTACTTTATTCTTCTTTACTGCATCTCGTTCATCTTGGGTTAGAAGAGGACGATCTTTAATGTCCCTTCCAGTCCAAATCATTCCATGATTCTTTGATTCAGTTTTGAATTAGCCCCGTGCAGCACAGTCCGGGCAGGGTAACGCTCTGGGTTCCCTGTAACATTCTTTTTTTTCCTCTGAAGTAAAGAATCAAGGTGGAAATAATTATGAGCCATCTTTCATTTTGATCTCAATATTTTTACATGGGGACAAGATGTCACTCTGTTTTTCCGGCAGTTTCAGTGACAACAGAATGCAGAAAAATATTTTTACTAATATGGACTCTAATATTTACAAACTCCAGAGTGAAAGTAATGTCCAAAGGATATATTTCCTTTGGACATTTTTCCAGAGTCCTTGATTTATGGTATTTTCTCAGACTTCCTGCCCCATGTTTACAAACATGCAATAATAAACAAAATCATAATTATAGCAATACAGAAGCACTTTCTGTCCAGGGATCTCAGATGTCTTGGCTCACAGACTGTCACTGAGCAAGTTTCTTATGGGATGAAATGTATTGATAGCCCCATTGTACACTTTGGACATCTGCAAATTAAATTGTTTTGCCAAAGGTCAGAAAGAGCATAAATTAGTGGGAGAACTAGGAAAAATACTCAACAGTATCTTCCCCACTCTCCATCCCAGGCTGCCTATGGAACTGCAGTCCAGCACTGAGTGGCTTCCTGTTTGGACATGTGGATTTGATTAAGGCAAGCCACAAGTTCCCAGAATTTTTGGCCAGGTGGTGACTTAGCTTTTGGGTGTTACAGAAACACAGCACCTCTGCCCTGCCCTCCTGCCACCCTGCAAACCCCCCTGCATGTAGGGAACAGCCCTGCCCCATCCACAGCTGCAGGCACAGAACAGAGAGGGAAGGAGATGGGAGTGGGAATGTGCAAGTAGAGGTCAGGGGTAGCACTAGACCACAGCACACCAATTTATTTTGGCTTAAACTGCTATGGAATCACAGGCTCAGTGGAAAATGCTCCTTCTAGAAATAGAGCCAGTATTCCCATCACTTGAATAGACTCATAACTGAGACACAGATTTATCCCACCTTTTAAACTCCTCTCTGACACCCAAAAAGCCTCTTCTCCTTAGAAAGAGGTAAGATTTGCTCTGTCTTCACAAAAGCTACATTAAAAAAAAAAGCTACAGTTTTCTGCAGCAGCTGTTCTGGGGTGGTTTTGTGGATCAAGGCAAGGAGAGATGGCAGAGGGTGTCACTGTCACAGCGAGCCTGTTGGGCAGCCAACCAGGATCACCGGAGCACTCGCAGGGAACCTTAGGAGTGCCTGGAAGTCACTCGGATGCTGGATATATGTGGCTTTGCCAAGGAGCTCAGCAGTCCCTGTAGTGTTACCAGAGGTTTCCCAAGTCTGAGCCTTTCCAGAAGGCTGCTGCTCTGCCTCGCTGGCCCCTTCCAAGCTGTCGGAACAGGAGCAGGTGAGACAACAAAGCACAGAAATGCAGCTCAAATCTCCCTGGGTTTCCTGATGGTGCTTCAAAGGGAACAAAGGCGGCAGCTGACAGCGAAGGAAATTTGGGCTTGAGGCTGAAGTACAGAAGTGAGGACTAGAAAGTACAAAAGTTTTTCCCATTTGACACAGGAAAGTCACACAAGAAGTTGCCAGAGCTTTTACTGAGCCACACGGGAGATTAATAGAGGAATAACCTCCGTTTCCACTTACTATCCTGCTTAGATTGGGAAAGGCTGTTTAGACGAAGACTCCAGTTCTGCTGAAGAAAGCACATTTTCCAAGCAAACCCTATTTTGAGCACATTAGCAGAAAAACAAGAGTACGGATAAACTGTAGTCCCACTTCACATTTCAAGTGCGTACGAATAAAACAGGAACTTCTCATGGCTCAGCGGGAAAGGAATATGTGTTTTTCTCTGGATTCATGAAAGAAATGGAAGCTGATCTGATATTTCTCCTTATTCTTTGGTTTATCTCATCACACAGCTGGTCTCATTACAATTTGCAGAGAACTTGGAGATACTTAGATGAGAGAAGTAACAGCAGCATTCACAGGGCGTATTTTAGAAAAATATTATCCCCTTTCTATATAAGAATATGGACAGGCACATGAAAATTGCTGTCTCTTTTTCCTACAGGGCACAGCCAAGAGCTAATGATTCATATGTAAAAGCAAAAATGCCATAATGCACTTAACCAGATGTGGAAAGCTGAAAATGGAGGTGTCAGTGGATAGCTGTCCTTAGCTCCTCAATGTTGCAGTCATCTCTTTCCTTAAGACCTGGAGTGGAAGAGTTTGAAACTCCTCCATGCCAAACAAAGACAGCCCCTCTCACTAAGAGAGTCAGTTCTTTTCAAAATAAATTGTTAGCTGGAATATTCTCTAGACTAGCTGTAAGCTCTTTGAAAATCCACTTTTTAACAGTCACGTAGAGCTTTGGTACCACCAAGTGCACCAAGAGGCAAATAATTACCTGAAGCAAACCTCACCAAAACACACCCTTGAGCTCCTCAGACCAAATCTCAGCACAAGAGTGAATTCTGCCAACAGCAGCTTTTTCTTGACTTCTCAACCGCAGAGAGCTGAAGGGAGGCTCAGGCAGAATGGAAATGTGCAAAGTTACAGACTCTGCAAACATCCTCTCCTGGATCCAGCTATACCTGTGGAAAATGGGACAGCCTTCAGCCCTGTCAGCTTCCTAGGAAAATTGCTCATGGAAGCACTGGATAGCAGGCGGAATTATCAAAGGTCTGCTACTTACATCCTTTAAAACAGCCCTGCTCTGTTAGCCTGGCATGGGACACCCACAAGCACCTTGTTGGGACAGCTGGGGTGGCTGTGACAGGGCAGAAGGGCTGGAGAACAGCTGGAGCAGGTTGGCTCCAACCTCCTTCCCACCCCACCTGCTGTGCAGTGCAGAATCTGTCTCCATCAAGAGAAGGGTGTCCAGTGCAGGGAAGTCAATCCTCACACTCTGGTGCACAATTTCAGTGTGATCTTCAGCAAACTGCTTGGATCCAGATCCTTCAGGGGACTGCTTTTACAGAGCCTTAAGTTACTGCTCAGAATTATACACTTAAATAGCTTTGTCATCTCAGTTAAAATTTATCTAGTTCCAGTTGTCTCAGTGAAAAAATAAGACATTTACCCTTCTTTGCTTCTGTGGAATGCAGTAGGAATAAAGATAAGTCTCTAAGGTGCCAGGGTAAGTATCAGCAGAGACATTTAATGAAGTTAACAGAGCTTGTATTAAAATGTCATTTAAAAAAAGAGGGTTTAGCTCAGCTTTCTTATCATACAGGGTCTATCCTCTCCACAAACATCCTCACTTGCACATTTCAGTCATTAGTGTCTGGACTGAGAAGAAGAGGTTTCAGAGAAATTAAAGACACTCAATGTTTTAGAAGAAGGTACAGCTTCTATGAGAGCTTGGCAGTGTCCCACTACTGAGAAAAACCTGTGGGACAAGCTCAACCCTCACCAGGCACCAGGAATCCACAGGGCGAAGAGGCTTTAGCTCTGCCCCAAACACAGAAAAACTTCATTCAGAAAATCCAGTGACACACACCAACACAGGGACCATGATTATTGTTCCACTCTTTGCCAAACTTATTGTTCAAAAATCCTTTTCACTGCTTCAGCCATTATCACTTTGCCTGGTGCTCACCTCTCTTTTGTGAGCACTTTGAGGAAATGGTTTAGTGGTGAACATGGTAGTGGTGCTGAGTTGAAGGCTGGACTTGATAACCTTAAAGGACTTTTCCAACGTTAACAGTTCTATGATTCTATGATTCATTTACCTTTTCTTCTACATTTCATATAGGGTTACCAGACTGCCTAGATAAATGTCCCCTTTCTCTTGATTTATCAGTTCAGCAGCAACAATGAGGGCAAACTATTACCTACAGTGCCACATTCCCCAGGTAGTTCCACCTATCTCTAAAATTCCTGTGTGCTCTCCCAGCCCAGCTCACAGAGGTTCTTTACCTGTAGTCTGTAATTTGTGAAGAATCCCTACAAACCTTCCTGGTGGGCTGCAGAGGACACTTGGTTCTGCAATGTTCCTGAGGCTTCTTTCTCCAGCTGGATTTTAACAACCCTACTGAGTTGTTATTTTAAAAAAAATTAAAGTGCATTTGGCACCTTCTTGTATTGCTTTGTTTGATCAGCCAAGGACACAGGTGCTACAGTTCCTATTTCAATAATTTGTTGCAAAACAGAGAGGAAATGGTTTCTGTGGCTGTCCAGTGGAGAGGATATGGACTGTGTGGCTCTGAATGGAAGTCTTTGTACACATGTTTCCAAACCCCAAAACAGCATCATAGACATCAATTAGGATTAAGGCCAAAGCAGCTCAAGGAAGAGCACAGAAACTGCCCACTATGTTGGATCCAAAATCGACTGAGTTCACCCTTGTCCCTGGGAAGGAAGAGGGAAGAGAGTAGCAGATATTGAAGGAAGAATGTATTCAGAAAGGTTGTGGACTCTCCACCCCTGAAGTGTTCAAGATCAGGCTGGACGGGGCTCTGAATTACCTGGTCTAGTGGAAGGTGGCCCTGTCCATGGCAGGGGTTGGAATGAGATGGGCTTTAAGGTCCCTTCCAACCCAAACCATTCTGGGATTCTGTGAATGCAGGACACAGGCCAGACACAGCACACCTCTGTCTGAACCCCACCAGCTTCCAGCAATCACAGGGGTGAGGAGCTTCTGAGCCAGGGTTGCAACAAAAAAACAAATGCAAAAGCCACCAGTCTTTATGGTTCTCTCTTCTTGCCTTCTCTAAGTTGTTGGAAGGTCAGCTGCGATGAAATATTCCAGAGCAATTCACAATTTTGCTGTTTGCTAAAGTTCCTTAGGAAAAGGTAAAATAGCCTCTTTCACATCATCCAGCAGTTTCCAAACAGAATGTTATCTAAATAGTGCTTAGCTGCCTTGAATCACTGGTTTCCACAGTTAAGCTAAATCCATTTGAATAATTTTTGAATAATTTACATCTCCTTTTGCAAATTAAGATACTGTTTAATCCAACTCCCATTCCAGGAACCGATTCTTGAAGTTTGCTGTAGGTCTGATTCCCTGATAAATCCCAGGTACCCGTTTTTCCTGCCATTGCAGAGGCAGAATTCCCAGTCTGCTCAGGAGAGTTGGCTGGACTGTCTGTTCATCCTTCAAATCCGTTCGTCCCTCATTCCCCAAATGCAGGGACGTGGGAGATGTTCTGAAGCAGAAAAGAAGAAACATATAACCCCTAACTTTGGGCAGCTTAGTTAGAATAAAAATATTTTAAGACATTTTTCTGTAAGCAGGGGCTCAGGTAAAGTTTCTTCCTTGTCAGTGAGAGTTTGTTCAACAGCTTTGAGGGACTCTGGATAATTTCACAAATGAAATGAGCTGAAGTTCTTGTGTCAGTTCTTGTTTACCATGCAACAACCATGACAGAGGCAGCAGTTACACCCTGGAAGGGTGGAGGAGTGGGGTTACTGAGCAGAGCATTCACAGCAACCGTCACCCACCATCTCTGCTGGTGGTTCCAACCAAGAATGCCATGGAAAATCCTACCACATTTTCCCCTGAAGGCATTCCCTAAGGCAGAAGGAAAGTAGGTTATAATTTGCTGCAGGAAAACTGGGCATTACTCCATCAAGGCAGGAAAAAAAAAAAAAAGAGAGTGATATTTTAAAAGAAGGTTATGAAATCAGATGCCATCTTGTGGCCAAACCTCATGGAATTACTATGGGAGATACAATACAGCTACAAAACACACGATAAATACACAGACCAAAAAGAAGAAATAAGGGATTAAAAGACTGGTGACACACTATGGAAACTTTCAGACTCCAGGTCTGTAGTCCTCTGTTAAATGTTTTTCTGTTTGCAGGGCCAGAACCAATTCCTCCACACTTCTGACAATCAAATTCCAGTAAAAGATTTAATTAATGATGAGATTGTCTTTAAGGTCCCTTCCAACCAAAACCATATTGTGATTCTATGCATAGAAAAGCTACTTATGGCCTTTTAGATGACTTCAGATCACCTCTCATGTCCCATATGACTGGCTGTGTGTTTTCTGCAGAATATGAAACCACCCCACAATCAGGTAAAGCCTTTACTGTCACACACTTTAAATTATTCTCATTCCTGCTCACGGTTTTGTTAATGAGAAATCACAGGATCACAGACTGGTTTGGGTTGGAAATGACCTTAAAGATCATCCAGTTCCACTCCCTGTCATGGGCAGGGACACCTTCCACTATCCCAGGATGCTCCAAGCCTTGTCGAGCCTGGCCTGGAACACTTCCAGGGATCCAGGGGCAGCCACAGCTGCTCTGGGCAACCTGTGCCAGGGTCTCACCACCCTCACAGGGAGGAATTTCTTCCCATTATCCCATCTAATCCTGCCTTCTGTCACTAGGAAGCCATTCCCCTCCTGCCCTGTCGCTCCAGGTCCTTATCTAAAGTCCCTCACCATTAAATCATGTCACCCTCCCATTGCACCGTCAGAGGACCCCAATTCCTGACTGTGAACACCATGGATATAAAGTTTCTGACATAAACACAGGCAACCAGTGCCACTGAACACACCCTCAGCCTCAGGGACATCTGCACAGGGCTGGGGGATACACCAGAGGACCTGCAGGAGCCCCGGGCCTTCTCCAGAGTGACAGCTGGAGCACAGGTGGGATTCCTTATGTGGAAATGGTGAGAGATGCCTGTGTTTAGGGAAAGGACCTGTTCCCACCCAATGGAAACATACAGGACTATACATCTGAACACAAAAAGAAATACATCTGAGCTGGTAGCAGCAGCAGTTGTGAGTAAGGGGTTAACTAGCAGCCATTACTATAGTGAGGAAATTACCCCAACAGAAGTATAATCCACATGGTAGAAGACAAGTGTTATTCACAAGTTATTAATAAAAGAGACCAAAAAGAAGGCAGTGCTATACTGTTCTGTTAATCTCATAAGCCCAGATGTTCGTGAAATGAAAAACAGTCCAAGTACATGACCTTTCATACTGATGTAAAGGAATGTTTAAGATATGATGGGATGTTATATATCACAGGATGTTAAAAACATCACAGAGAAAATTCAGTGTGGATAGCAAAAATGTAAAGAATTGAATACTCACAAAAAGATGTATCTGATAAAAAAGAAAAAAAAGAAAAGCAGATAATAAATTTCCATAATCATTATTTGACACACTTTTTAGACACTGCTGGTTTTAGGGTGCCAAAGTACAGTAATGGCAGAAATCACTATGGCATGGAATTGCTGCAATTACTGCACACTTCCTCTTAGCATGAAAGGAACTGTTCATTCTTGGGAAGACATGAGATGGTTTTATGCACAGTAAAATGTTATGCAGACAGCACCCTGCATGCAAGAGAAATTAAAAATCTATGGACTCTATTGCAGCCTGCTCTTGGAGTCAGTTCTTGAGGTAATCAATTAATTTGGAAGCAAATTCATTTGGGTAATTAGAAAAACTGGAGGTTCTAAAATAAAATGTCTCTGGATGCTGGTCTCTTCCAGCCATGGTGAATGAATGCAAGTGAAGACCCACGGGTACTGTGGAGAGAACAGAAGGAAAATCTGTGTGTGCAGACTGCAAAGAATCCAGACATAATCTTTTGGTCTTTCCCCTTGCTTCTTTTCTTTTCAGAGGCGTCAGTGTAAAACATGTGGTTTACACTCATCTTTGTGTAAACTTCTCTGGGGTGATTTCAGACACAGGGCAGGCCCTCTGCAAACAAGGTGGACAAAGCTGGGCCTCAGAGTGTGTGGGACACGTGTCTATTGTAGCTCTTTATTCCCAACACCACCTGGCCGGCGGGGATTCTGGATTCTGAAGCCACAGAGCAGCACAAACCTGTTGAAAGTGATGGAGTAGAGGAAGAGAAACCCAGCAAATCTCAGCTCGGGTCCCCACTCTCCTCTCCCATCCTTGCTGACACTGGAACGACGTGGCCTCGGCGATGGGAGCGCGGGGCAGGTTTGGGGGGTCAGTTTACACCCAGGTCAGCTCAGACGTGGTGTATACAGTATCAGGGTCTGTTTTCTATTTGCTTGTCAAATACCAGCACCATAAAGAAAGGAATAGTACTAAATCCACCATTTTAACCTTACACATACCCACAATTACAGCTGAAATAACTCAGCAATTTTTGAGTTATACGAGTGCAAAGAAAGCATCTGCAACCAATCACCTATTTTTTGTTGGTGGGTTTTTTTTTTTCCCTGGCAATTCTATATCTTAAAAATTGTGAATGCAGTTCTATTTTTTAAAAAGAAAAAACTTGTTAAAAAAAAAAAACAACACATGTGCTCTCAGGCTGAAAACACACATGCCAAATTCAGCCTGGAGAGAATTTTTACGGCTGAGTTATAAAACCCTGAAAATAGGGATTTATAATGGAAATGCTGACAGACCATTAACTACAATAATAACATAAATGGAGCAATAGAATTTCCAAGTTATCTCCTTTCTGTTTGTGTCAGCATTCCTGCACCAAGAGCCTGTGTAACACACACACACACACAGCATTAGCGGCACATCACTAAGGGCTCTCTCCTGTGGCATCCACAGGATGCAGAGGAAGACACAGCAGAGGAAGCAGGAAAGGACAATGTACGTCATCTATGTCTTGGGGTGCACCACATCTGACTCGATATAAAATCTAATTAACTCTTGCTGGATATGGGTTTTGTGAGGAATCCTGCCACCAAGCAAAGGCAAGTAGCAGATATCAGTTCACCTGTTTTGCTCCGGGCTGTTTCCACAGGAGAGCAAGGCACTGCGCGCTGATCCCACGCATTTCCAGCGCTCATCGTGAGCACTGCTTTGAGCTTTCTCTGTGACCCACAGGAGAAAGAGGGAGGTGATAACCAGGCATGAAAACAGGGCACAGGAGGACTGTTAAAGAGTACAACTACACTTCGCAATGCTCTTGCTTTAAAAGCTTAAGCTCTGTCTTCTCTGGGAAGATGAATATACTGAAAATATGCAAAGTGTCATGCTGCTCAAGATAATTTCTTCTCTGTTACAGACAGGGATGAATTGTTTAAAATAAGTGGCAGCTAAAGCTACAAAATCTGTGCATTCTTCACTCTCCCAAGAACTTTTTCACCTTTTACTGGTGAAGCTGTGTTTAACCCACCACTGTAAGTTTACAATGAAGTACGTATTCCTTATGAAAACGGAATTTCAGATTCACAGAATCCCAGGATGATTTGCATTGAATAGAACTTTAAAGCTCATTACATTCCAACCCCCTGCCATGGGCAGGGTCACCTTTCACTATCCCAGGTTGCATCCAACATGACCTTGGACACTTTCAGGGATGGGGCAGCCATAACTTCTCTGGGCAACCTGTGCCAGGGCCTCACCAACCTCACAGCCCAGAACTTCTTCAAATTATTCTGCATGGGGTTGACACTGGGAGCAAAGGAAAATGGCAGATCCATGTGCAATTAGGATTAGTCAGATTCAGAGCTTTGTAAGATCCTCCAATACAATTGGCATCTGGCTTGTTCCCTGGCTCGTTCGTCCTACACTTCCTAAGACACCTGACATAACAGAGCCAGGATCACTCCCATTTTACAGATGGTTAAAGAAAGGCACAGCGGTGAAATAAATTCCTCAATATTACATATCAGATTTCTTTCAAAACCCAGGAAAAGAACCAAGTTTTCTCCTTGTTTTAGTAACCTCTCCTGTACAAAACCCAGATTTTAATCTTTTTCATTTTAAGCGTAAAATGGCTCAATATGACCCAAGAGTTGAAATAACTCATCTGCTTCACAAAAGCCCTGGTTCTGTCCAGAAGTGGAGAGCAAACTCTGAGATCACAGAAATTATTTTCTTCACAAAAATCCTGAGTTTTACACAAAAAGAGCAAGTTTGAACAAAAGAACAGTCGTCTTCTGCTAACATCATCAATGACCCTGACAGTCCCTCCCTGCTATCACCCTTTTCTGACATCCACCAGCTCCCCCAATGGGGAACCATTCTCCTAAAAACGTTATTCTCTATCCCCTGCATCAAAAGAAAGAAAACCAGTGGCTGTAGCAGCTCAAGCTGCTTTACTGATCCTTCCACCACTATTGCTCTGCTTTTGTCCAACACACGTGTCTGAGCCTCGTCTGTGCTCGGGATATTTGGCAGGCCGAGCACCCTTTGTCCCCCTCGCATGCCGAGCACTCCACAAAACTGCTCCCAACCGCGCACAGGCGCTCACGCCACTGTTTGGATTAGAGAGCCCGGGGATGACACGTGGCTCTGCCTATTGTTTACAGCCCAGGATCACACAACAGAGGCTCGGTTGTCCCAGCGTCTCGCCAAGATTAGCACGTGGAAGAGCAGGAGCTGGCCGGGGCTAAGGCTCAGCAGGACAGAGGTTAGGCTTGCGGGCAGAGGGAAAGGCTCCAAGGAGCGTTGCAGTTTCTCTGGAGCAAGGACACGTGCTCGTGGATCATCAGGAGAATCCGTGTTCTGGAAGTTTTCTTTCTCCTTTTTGATACTGAGCTCTCTCACAGCAACATTTGCGAGCAGCACTTTCTCTGATAAGCCAAAAGGCTGTGTTACATCCAGCCTCAGGTGACGCAGCCTCAGAGATAAATGCTTTCCTCACTTCCCAGCTGGCTATGGCATCATAGCTCATTTGGACTTCAGGCCTTGGCATCAAAGAACCTCCAGATGTTACCAAGGGCTGTAGCACAATTTCTTTCCCACAGCAAATGTGGACAGGTTGTTTCCTTGCTATCACACCGGCTATCCACAAAATACTGTCTCAAATTCATGGAATCACAGACTGGTCTGGGTTGGAAGGGACCTTAAATACCATCTTGTTCCAAACTTCTGCCATGGGCAGGGACACCTTCCACTGTCCCAGGCTGCTCCAAGCCCCATCCAGCCTGGCCTTGGACACTTCCAGGGATCCAGAGGCAGCCACAGCTTCTCTGTGCAACTTCTGCCAGGGCCTCCCCACCCTCACAGCCAATAATTCCTTCCCAGTATCCCAACTAACCCTGCCTTCTGTCAATAGAAGCCATTCTGCCCTTGTCTTGTCACTCCAGGCTCTTGTCCGAAGTCCCTCTGCAGCTCTCTCCTAAGTCTTTATGTTCTGGAAGGGTGTAAAGGGAGCTCTGGACTGGAAGAATGCTCTCCTCCTTATTTCCAAGGGACTGAATGGCCTAAAGAAAACTGGTACAGAAGCCTAGTGCCACTTCCATAGATCCTGTCTCAGGGATACTGCCACGGCTGATACTAAAATGAGGATTATTGCCCTGGAAATAGATCTGCCAGGCAGTAGCACATTTTCTGCTGTACCCAAGCCAGCCACAAGTACTTTCACCTTCCTATCCAAGCCCATCTTAAACCTTCCTTTCCAATGGAAAAATGCACTGCTCAACCTATCCAATAAACAGCAAACCCAAGGCAGTCCTCCCTCCTTTTTCTCCCTGGATTTACACAATCCACGCACTGCCATGCTTTGAAACTGGAAAGAATATGGGGTTTTTGCAAATAATCACCAGAAGTGAAACACTGAAGCAGCCAATAGAGTGTTAACCTGGCAGCTGACTGCACTGGGGAATGGCAATAGGATGACTATTCCCAGAAGGAAAACTTAGCTCAGTAATCCCCAGCCTTGCTGGCACTGCCTGAAGAAGGCTGGCATCTCAGAGCTTGATAATGTGGTATTAATCATGTTCTTGTCCTGTATAGTCATCATCAAAATCAAACAGCAAAACCAAGAGGAACAGGAAATGCTGAATTAAGGTAACACTTCCCCCACATAAACCACCACTCCGACCTAATCCTGTTCCTCAACCATACCAATCCCTGTAAATTAGACTTCTCAAGCTGTTTGGAGTCCTGAGCAGCCAGCTCCAAAGTGAGGAGTAAGTACATGGCTCCCAGCCACATTTGCAATGCCTCCCTGCCAATTTCATCCTCCCCAGATGCAGGTTCATGAGCCATGACAAAATTTGGGGGCAAAGTGGAACAGATGCAGAGAATCGTTTCTCCTGGTTTGAGGTTTCAACAGGAATGCTCCAGACAGCTTTGGTGAGGGCTGAAGGGAGCAGGCAGAGCTCAGCACCTGCCCTCACCCTGCTCAGCACTCCGTGGTTTCACTGCACCATGGTGAGAAGGACAAACTTTCACTACGTGCAGCCTTGCTTTTAAAGTTACAGAATTCCCCCAAAGTGATTTGTAATACTATAAAGTGGTTTGAATTAGTGAAAAATAGAGGGCCTAGGTTGATTTTTTTTTTATTTTTTATTTAGTGCTTCAACTGGTTTGGTTATTTGTTTCATTACAGCAGATCAAAAACAATCTTGGTGTTCACAATGAGCAGTAAAGGCCATTCAAATATGTTGGAATAAGTTTAAAAGCAGGTGGTTACCTTATTAAGTGTTAAATATTCAGAGATGAAATATGAGTCTCTTTCCACCTAGGGCCTACAGTAAATGGCTTCCACATATGCATAACAGCCCATTAGCACAATAAAAAAAATTAGTTATCCAGCTGAAATTAGAACAAATATGTACTAAATGCAAGAATTTCAAAGGATCTGTTTTATTTTAAGAGCCCTTATTCAGGTGGATAACTCTGGGTCCCCTAATCTAAACAAATACAGCAAAACAGAAATTATTCTTTGGAATTCTTTTACCCACAAAGTATTAGTGGGAGGGGAGGTGGGTGGACAGAGAGTGGTTTGAACTCCTCAGGTACATGACAAAGACCCTTCAGATTTTCATTTCCTAAAAGAATTGGGAATTCCATGGGCAGGAAAGCAGCTTTCCAGGACAAGGTACTTCCTTGAGTCTGCAACATCAATAAAATTCACTCCTGAAATTCAGCTTAGTGAAGCAAACTATGATTGCTCTCAACATTTTGATGGCATTTTAGCAGGTCTCATCTCTGCATGACTTACCCACTGCAAAATTAACTTGTTGAACTCTAACTGACTCTTTTGGAGGAAAATATTCACTGGCAGGTGGGCTCCAAAGGGACAAGTATCCAGGCTTAATAAACATGCAGTCTATCAGCTTGTGTGTGTTTTAATAACAGTAACAATTTTGTTGGTATTCAAAAAAAACAAAATAATTTTATTTTTACAGCAACCTGTGGCAAGTCAAATCGGGAATAAGGCAGACTAAAGCTAAAGTAAATGCTCATAAACTTTTAGCCATACATGCAAAAAATAAAATTCTACAATAAAAGCTGTTTAGCAGTCCCCGTGCCCACGTTTCAGCTGAAGGGAACTGTTTCAGTCACATGTGCTTTTTCTCTGGAGAGTTATGTTTGCTGTTTTACACTCAACTCTGGCACTATTTTTCACTTGTTAATTGGAAACCACAATCACTTCTGCAGCGTTTTGCTCTGCTTTCTGTACTTGTGACCTGCACTCAGTTGTCAAATATTCAAAGCCCAAAGCTGCCCTGACAAGGGAACAACATCTGTCCCAGCTCTCCTTGGAGCTGACCTTCCAGAAAGTGAGTCCTGGCTTCCATCTGTAGCAAACGGGTTGTTATTGGAAAGACAAAAGTCAGTTCTACAACCTGCATGAGAGCAAGACTCCAGCATTGGTCTCTCACACCAGGGTAGGGTTTAGCAGTCAGATTCATCAAAATGTGTGTATTTCGTACTGAAAGGGAGAAATTTTAGACATAGATGCAAATCTTGTTCAACATTAGCTTTCTGGTTAATTGGGGGCTACTCGTGGTCATGTCACACAATGTAAAATCTGCTGTATGATATAAAATTTTATTGTTGAGATTCTTGCCATGGACACTTAAAATAAACGTCAGTCCCAGTGATGGCAGGGCTGTGGGATCTCTCTCAGATACATACACATATACACACATGCCTGTATATATACATATGTGCATTGTAGCTATTCTCATCTCTTAGCAATTAAACTCCAATTTTAAATAGCACCTTTATGGTTACAGTAAAAACGCTTTGTAGTTTTTAATCACTGGGGAGTAGATTGAGTCACCAAGGCTGTGCCAAACCAGGCTTGATTGCTTCAACCATTCCAGTAAGCAGATCCTCAAAAGTTTTCATGAACAAATCTGATTTTCATCCTGTATCTCTGGTAAAAATACGTTCCAGCACTACCTCTCCTACCATTTAAGTGCACACAAAGATCAAAAATATCCCTGAACAGGACAGCTCCCTACATGGCACCTGGGGACACGGGTTAGTGGTGGCCTTGGACATGCTGGGTTAATAGCTGGGCTCGATGATTTTAGAGGGCTTTTCCAGCTTAAATGATCCCTGATTCCATATCCGCAAGGGCTCTGCCCAGCCTTGGTTTGAGCTTCACCTGTTCTGTTTCCCAGGTACCTCGTCCCTGGTTCCTCCCAGCAAGCAGGGACATCTAGCGACTAAAAAACGATATTGCAAATAAACATCGCTTCTATTTCCTACGCTGCTTTGTTAAAGTCAAATCTATTTTGTTGCTGTGCCTGATGAGATATTTTCAACCCATTAAATTAGCCAATACCATGTCCACTCACCCAACATTTGTACTTAGTTTAACCCTTATCAGGGAAAATCAGAGGGTAAATATTTTTTTTTTAATTTCACTCTAGAGAAATTCTGTTTCCTTGCAGTATATCCCAATATACTCAAAATACTATATCTCAATAATATCTCAACAGGAAAAGCTGCCTAACAAAAATAATTTTCTTCTTTGCACAGATCACTAGAACTCTGAACTTCTCGAGAGGACCTTAACAAGCTTTGTTTCAATACATGTTTCTTTTGCTTCAAATAAGACATAAAGCAACATTCTACATAACTATCATCTTTCTTTTTCCTCCACATCTATAAATGCTCTCATGGAAAAGGCCCTGGTAAGTAAACCCACATTTCTGACCTGCTGCATGTCTAACATTTCTTCTTTAATAACTCCACGAGCATGGCAGGCTCTTCCTATTAACTACATTACATCATCATTATCAAAGACGAAAGGAAATTAATTTTGTTTTCCAAAGACTTGGCAATAAGTTGGGTCTTTACTTCATCAGACATCTGCTGTTTTTCTACGTATGTCATTTGTGAAGCAGAGTTTTCCTTATGACTTTATTCTCCTCACAGTTTATCATACCGCTCTGTTTACCAGGGAAATAAAGCAGAGCGGGATTTCTCATTTGCCCTCCAAAAGTGTAAGGCTAACTTAAAGCCAAAATTATAATCTTTATTTCAGTTTCGCATGCTTTTTCTGGTTTAAAATAAAGCTCAGCAAAGACTGTCATGCAAATATAACCTCTCATGGTCTTTGCCTGAAATTTATTACTTGTGCTGCAGGACTTTGTTTTAACAGATGGGACTTTATCAGCAAATTATATGGGCAGGCCACCAACTTCCCTCAGGAATGGAGGAGTGCTAGTATTTACTTGGGCTCTTATCTATGCACTTAAAGCCATATTCTAACCACAAACTTCTATTTTGTTTTATTGATAGAAAAGACAAAACACAGAGAATCTTCTGTTCTAAAACCCTGCATCTGCAACCCTTGTGTTCCCCGTGTATGGGATCAGTAGCTGCTGTCAGATATTTCACATGAGCAAAACTTCTCCTCTTTAAAACTTCTCCTCTTCCTTTCTAAAGTTGAATAGACTTGACAGTGTGTTTTCACCTTCCCCACATAACTCCATTAAATGCTGCACGAAAGGGAACAATTGAGATCACTTTTCCAAATATTTATTTTGCTAAATAATTCATTGTGGATTGCTTGGAGTTTTTCTCCACTTAACTACACCATAACTTACCCTGCAAATAATATTCCATAAGAGAATTTTGCTCACGGAAAGTCCTTCTGAACTACAGCCACCAACGCACCAGGAACTGGAAGGTTTAGTGAGTGTATCCAGAGAGGAGAGACCCCAATTTCATCTCTTTACTACCTTAGCAGCACAGAAGGGCTCAAAAAAACTAATCCTGTTCTGAGCAGGCAGGAGAGGGTGCAGGGCCACCGTGGGGAGAGGGAGAGAATCTGAGCCCCCAGGCCAGCCTGGTTCCCACCTGCTCCGTGGTGTAACCTGTGTGGGACACCGTGGGCTGAGTAAGAGGCAGCTGAGGGAGAAAAACTAAATAAATAATAACTCCAGGGAGAGAAAGAAATAGTGATAAGCACGGAGTGCCATGCTAGCTGCCAGATGCTATGTCCCGTGACAGAACCTGATATTTATGCTTACTGCTAATCGAGATCTGAAGATGTAATTCATAATTTATCTCTGACTTGCACACATCATCCTCAAACAAATGCTTCTTCGAAGGAATTTTGAAAATGTGCATACTACACCTAACAACTCCGCTCAGCAATGAAAGAGATGGAATTCTGAAAAATATGGCACACGGCTTATTTTAAGATTTTCCTACTGAAACGCTGCTTCACAGCAGTTTAAATTAATAGGAAGGATGCCAAGTAAATTCTTTCAAATGGGAAAGCAAATTTTAATAGAAAACCATGTAAAAACTTGCAAAAAAAAAAAAACCACTGAAACATTTTAAGTGTTTTGTTCCAAATCATTGAAAATAGCATTAAAACTAAACTATGCTTTCCTGTTCAATGCAATTCTTTCAATATAGTTTCATTTGTATGTGTGTTATAGGATCCATACCTCAGGACCCAATCCTGTAATGTCTCCCCCGGAATTTTCTCATGAAACCCATCTAGGAATATTTGAGCAATGCATTTAAGACTTGACATTCAGTCAGAAGAGACTCTTTGTTAGCAGAACGATTTCAAGTAAATTGTCAACTATAAAGTTGAGAATCCAGCACAGAAACCACCTACATCATTGTGAGACGCAGTTAAATGAACTTTTTAACCACAGTTAAATGCAATTTGTCTTAATTTTTACTCTTGATGACCTGATCATCCTGTTCTTCTACCACATATAAAGCCCTGCTAAGCAATGAGATACCTCCATTGTACTCCTTGGGTCTTTAGATGAGACTTTGATGGCCAAAGTCGTCCTGTTTTATGCCCAGAATGAACAGTTCCCAGTCCAAAAAAGTGGTGTTACTGCAAGAAAATGTATCAGAAACCAGACCTCAGAGGAAAACTTAGTAGTACACTTCTACTGAGAAAGTTTGAAAATGCACTACAAAAGTAAGAGGACTTGTAAAGCAACCCTGTGAAAATCTGGCCATGGTTCTGGCCCAACAATCCATATCTGGATTTCAAATATTCCAACGTTTACAGATAAGATATAAACCAAATGATGTGGTATGAACCACCTCAAGGATAAGGGTTATTTTCTAAATAATCACCAAAATCATGCTCAGAGGCAATAAACAATTGCCAGAGCTGTAACTCACGTGAGAGCAGTTAAGCAAAGGCAAATTCCAAGGTATTTTAGCTGAATATTGTGTTCAAATTCTGACATACAAGGATAGGAACTCATGTGAAATGTGGACCTGGATTTCAGTTTTAAACTTCTTGCCATTAAAGTTCAGGGTATGTTTGGGTCACACAGCTCAATATGGGTTTAGATCTCTACAGGATATCGGGGGTTTTAAAGATACTTTTCATTTTCAGATGTGACAGTTAAAAAATCCTGGGTACAATAAACCATTTGACTTGGGGAAAAAAAGTTGAGCTATAAACTGAAACCAAAGTAGCTCAACTTGGGAGTGTCCCAGCTGCAGAAAACTCTTAATTTTAAAACATTTTGATTGATCCCCAATCTCTTAGAATTACACTGCAGTAAGGGCTGTGCACCCTTCTGAAATCAGGCTATGCCTCAATTACTTCATCTGCGGATAAATTTCATTGTTATTTGAAACATGTGCAAAAGGCAGATACCAGTATACCCTAAAATTGATTAAATATCTACCTCATTAAAATACAAACCCTACAGTATAAGAGGCCCTGCTATGAGGGTTCACTTTGCATTAAGAATGCTAAACCTTGCCAGGGAAATACCATTCTGGATCTGGATCAGTGCAGTTTAGTTGGACAACATCTGCATTTTAGCAGCTGGACACTTACAACACCAACAGCCTCATTAGAGCTTTCACAGAGTTTCTACTGACAGCAAACACAAACTGACTCACCTGGTTGTCTCCAGCAATCCAAAGGAGAAAGGTAAACAGTAATCCTCCTAGGATAAAACCTTGGAGTGAAAAGCTTCATCCCACATGAAGCTGACATTTTTGAGCACCAAATTTGGATCAGAGTATTTCAGAATGTTTTACGAATTCAAAAGTGACTCAAGGAAACGTGAAACCTGACAGGCTATTAGTCCATTCTGGGGGACTATTACCTTCCAGACAATTATTTTCAACATAAAATTCTGAGGTTTGGAAAACCCTTGCGCCACTTCCCATGAGGATTCACAGTCTGCTGACCAAATGTGTCTCTGCCTTGTGATACAACACACACAGTAACACTGTGCTTGCTGCCCTTGAATTAACAGACAGGAGGAAAATTTCATACATTTGTTCTGAGACACTATTAAAAAAAAGGGCAATAATTATTCTAAAATGATAGAAAAAAATTATATAAACACAAAACTGTCAGGGGAAAATGTAGGTAAAGCCAGTCCCATCTTGGCGAGGAAACAGACTAGGTGAGTAGTATTCAGACATTCTGGCTGGATGGATCATTTTTCCTGACCTGCCCCTACAAGATTTGGAGTGCACGGAGAGCAGGAATGGCACTTCCCAGAGTCTGTCAGTTTTCCATGCATGCAGAAAAGCCTCTAAGAATCACAGCATTCCCTTGGGAAAAAAAAAAACCTGTCAGAAATGTGTGCTGGATCTGTTTGATGAGGTTGTTCCCAGCTGTTGCCTTGTTTTCGAAGGGAGAGTTGGGAAGATGCAGACTGCAAGCCAGAGGAACTGCTCCAGAGTTGGTACCCTACACCTTGCTGATATTCTTCCCTGGAGCTCACATCTGGCAGCATGCACCTCACGGAATGCAAGCCCAGGAACCCCACAAGGAAAACAGGAGTCATGATGTTGGGTTTTAACTATCCAAAAAACTCTGGAAGCCAACACTGCATGCTTTCTGTGCTACCTGAAAAGAAAGAGCAGGTTGCAAATTGGTTTAGTCCTCTGGGTGAGCACTACTCAGTCTGTGCATCACAGCTGAGCACCCTTGTGACCAAGAACCTCTGCAGGTGTTTTTCAGCCATATTTTGCTACTACAGCCCTGGGAGAAGAAGTTCAGCTCCACACTGCTGCTGCTCAAAGCCATGTCCACAAGGTGTACACCCGCCCTGTAGTTAAGCAAAGAGTTTGAATGGGTGCTCGGTGAACAGGACGAGTTACGGAGTTGTATCAGGTTTAAATCAATCCCTTTTCGGCAGAGCACTTATGTATGTGATTACCTTTAAGGCTGTATGTTCCTCATTAAGTCGGTGGGGTTAAGTATGCCCTTAATGACATAACAACGATCCGAATATGCTTAACTCTTTTACAGACGGCAGTCCTGAGCCAGGACCCTCATTAGCGCTCCCGCAGCACTGACAAAGGGACTGGGCCCTTTTACTACAGGGGAAATGGGATGTGGTCCTTCATAATATTGCAAGCATTAAATCCAAATGCAGTTTCCAGAAGAAAGCCACTCAAATCCATACGGACATCCCAGCTACGTTACTGTCTGTACATCTCACCTCCTGAGTTCTGCATGGAAATGTCTTCTGAGTGTGGAAGTGACTGTCCCAAGCTCCTGGAGGATCATTTGTAAACCTGGCATGAGGTTTGTTTTCTAAAACGTTGCTGTGAATAATTTGTCACTGACTGAAAGTCTGACAAACAAAAGGCCCCTAGGATAATTCGGACAATGATTAGGAATGCTTCTCTGGAGCTAAGGATGGAATACAGGTTTTGAAGGCATTGCTATTACTTATGATATCCAAACACTGCCTTAAAATAAAAATAACCATGATAATGCAATGCCAAGGATCCAAAAGTTAGGAAATGCCATAACCTTCATTCAGCCCTTTTTTTTGAGTCAGGTGTCCGTTGCATGATCATGCAGAATTCTTTTCCACCAATCACCACTTCATTTATTTTGAGGAAAGAATTTGGGCTCTCCCAGAGAGAGCTGTCTGTAGAGAAGCTCACTGATTTCAAAACCAAGCAGTTATTCAACTTCTTTCTATTCTTCCATTCTACATGCAAGCCCCAGGTTTTATTCTGTACATGGCCTTAAACTCCACATTTAATATGGAATTATCCATTTCCTCAGGCATTCCTAGGATCCTTTTGGCAAAGCATCCAAGTACATCACATTTGATAAAAAGTTTGTCTTCACAACAGATATGTGAGAACAGAATTAACAGCTTCCACTCAGATTATTTCTTGTTTCCCGATACCTCTACTTCCTACTTCCCTCCTATTTTCTCCATTGGGATTCCCATCAAGTGCTTCTTCCTATTATTTATCCTGAGTATATACTTGAGAGACAGCACTAGAAGCAAAGAAAAAGAATTATGAGATGAAAACTTCAAAGAATTTGGCTGCCAAACCCTAAAAACCTCGACTAAACATCTGTGAACTAAAATCATTTGAGAGTCATACAGTTTGGCCAGATCTGGGAAAAATTTTATAGAGATGCCAGAAGATCTCAATTTGATATCAAAACAACTTTCATGTCAGATTTCAGGTGTTTGACCAAAGCCTGCTTGGGCTCACAATGAGAATGGACAAAACTTTGGTTTGCTTGTGGGTTATTTGTTTGATTGATTTACACAGTGTCTTTTTCATTAAAGCATTTCTAGTACAGTGAGAGGAGTGTTGCTAATCAAAAACAGTCAAAAAGTTGCAGCAGAGATCAGTGCAATATGCACTCGAAGCATCTCAGTTCTTCTGGGGATGCCAATTAAGATTTAAAATAATTTAGGAATAAGCTTCCTTGATTTTAAGGATAAGTAATATGGATTAGCAGGCGAAGGTACGTTAGACTTTGCAGTGACTCTTGGCGGCCAGTTGTCCTGGAAGAGAAAGGGAATTTCAGTGGAAAACCCAGGACACAAGGGTGCTGTTCACAGGCTGGCAGGATCCTGTGAGCTGCAGGCACTGCCCAGAAAGGCTCTTCCCTCTGGGCATCTTCCAGGGATGCAGTTTCTCTGGAGCAACAACCACACCCAGCTGGCAGCTGGGATTCAACTTCAGTCAGCAAGAGAAGTTTCCCAAAGGAAATCTCAATAGTGGTTTTTTTTCTGATCTCTTCCAGCTATCTGAGTACCTAGTTCTTCCCTCATCACCCAAATCTGGGGTTGCAATGAAAATATAAAAGCCAAAAAGTACTGAATAGCAGGAAAATATTAGAAGTTTATTAAAGACGACAAAATAGTGCTTTTCCCCTTGCTGAAAATTTCAAGGAAAGGTGCACGTTTCTGACAAATTTCCAGTAGAAAATAACAAATTTCAACCAATAAAATCCTAAGAATATAAAAAAAGAGTGTCTTTTGTGAATTAGTCAAAAATTTCCACAAAAGTAGATAATTTCAACATAAAACCCAAAAATCTACTTGTTCTATCAGAAAAGAGTCAACAGCAAATTATGATCATGAATACTCCCATGCATTTTAAGTTTCCTTATGGTTGTTTTTCTGAGTAAATCCTTGTGGGCCACAAAGAACAGCACCTTTGTGATTTCTTTCACAGAAACACAGTGATCCCAGAGGGCAGCCAGAGGGATCATGGGATCTAGGAATGATGCTGCAATTCCTTCAGGCTCTGTGGCTTTATTTGTGGGGATTTCTTTCCACTGGCCTCCAAAGGCTTTTCTAAAGTATGACTCCTCCACCCAGGATGTGAAAGCCTAAAGCTTTAGGACAGATATGTGCAAAGGAATAAAGGAAATCTGTTTTAAATGCAAAGGAAGACCAAGCAGATAAAGGAATGATTTTAAGTTAAGCTAATGAGAAGCGTACAATTCGTTTTAAAATTAATATATTTATTTCTTATAAATAAAATAGAAGTGAGCTTTTTAGAAATGAGCATTTTGCGGAGAATGATGGCTGAGACACACGCAGACAGTGAAGGCAGATGCTGCTACCTAAACAGGTAAACCACTAAGTTGTACAAAGTGCCTCCCCACTTTTAAATTGATTGATATTAAATCAAATTAATTTGGTTTTAATTTCTAAGTCAGCTCAAGCAAGCACAAGATTCCTCCTTTTCTTCACGTTCACTACTCTAGGCAGGAATAAGGTGACCCCTGGCCACACGTGGGGCAGGATTTACATTGAAGGTCCCAGCAGTGATCTGTGGAAAAGAGCCTTTGGGAAGCAGGAGCAGCATCCAGGCTCTTGGCTTGCTCCTCACACAGCTGTGCTGGCAGGTCTGGAGCTGCCCTTCACACTGTCACAGTCAGGCTGCTCGTGCCATGTCCCTGCCCCCTTGTCCCCTCCACACCATTTTATTTCTTTGGCTCACACTTAGTGCTAGCAAAGCTCCACGCCTGCATCCCCACGGACCGAGGGCACCGATTCCTCCACAGCAAGCTCAGCCAAACCTCCACGCTGAGGCAGCTCCCCAGGCACCCCCGCACGGGATTTCCTTGAGAGGGCCTGGGGCTCATCCAAAACCCAACCCGACAGAGCAATAGGCTTTCCCCCACACCATCCTCTCAGAGGGCTTCAACTCCAGCCCAGCGTCACTGCCACCTCATCAAGCAGACACAGAGGTGCCAAGAAAGTGCTGTCCTACCCCAGAACTCCAACTTGTCACCATCTCAGTGTGAGCCAGTGACATTTCCTATTATTTCCACAGATCTCCAGGGTGTGAATCTGGGATATGGGCTGTAAACATAATTCACAAAGCAAGCTGAAGCTGCACTGATAAATTGTATTTCTTTCCCCTTTAAACACTCAACACACCAAATACATAGAATATCTTGTTTATGAACTTCTTCCTGTGTGGACAGACCCACTCCAGACAATCAGCCCATTCTTTTTATGTCACATGAATGAAAATCAACATCTGATGACAATCTACTGTGGACCCATTTATGGTGATTTATTGAAGCTGAAGACACTACTTTCTAAACATATTTTGTGTAACCCACCTGAGAGTCTGACCTGGTTAAATAAGATGTTTCTAATAGATTTCAAAATGTTGCTGCACTTGGCCTGCAGATACTGATGTTAAAAACCTCAGCAGCAAGGAAAAAAGCCCAATTACACAAAGGCAAAGAGAGCTCCTGATCAAAACTCTGCAGCAAATCCTCAACTGCCGCAATTTGGCGTGAAGCAACTTAGAGGGAGCAGGAATCTGGTGAGCTATTTAGATATGAATGGCTTTAACTCCACAGGATCTGAAATTCTTTTTCTAGAGGAACTCAGGCAATCAGGGTTCACCAGATTGAAATGAGTATCTTACAGGCATGATGCTGTGAGATAAAAAGTATGCTGGCTGCTTTCCAGCAAGGAACTTGAGCATGTCCTTATCTCTAAGCTTTAAGATCAGTCACACTGAAGTCCCGTGCTTCGGGCCTGAAATTGAACTTTAACTCAAGGATTTGGCTGGGCCAGCGCCAATGAAATTTTAAAAGCGGCAACTCCGAAAGCCAGGATTGTTTTGGGAACTGTTACTCAGGTGCATCTGAGCTCAGCTGACAGTCTCAGGGAGGGATGAAAGTGCTGTTACCTTTCTGCTTTCCAGTTATTTCAGGCCTGACAGTCTCCCATTTAACCGCGGGAAATGTTTTCAAGTTAGTAAACGGCTATTAAGATAATCGAGAGAATTTAAAACAAACTTATGTAATGCCTTGCAAAATGTAGCATACATATGCCTTCGTCTCAGTCATCCAAAATACAAACAGAGGAAAATCTAAAAATCTGTCACAAAGCTTGAAATTAACTGTTTTGTCAATAGCTGAGTATTTTGCAGCATTAACCTGCACCTTCAGCTCCTAAAGCAAGTCAAGGAGACAGGAAGTGAAGATGGAAATCAGAAAGAATAAAAGCTGCAAAATTAAGCTGTTCTCTTCCACATGTGAAATTCCATATAAAATACTTCCCTATAAATAGTTGTCAATAAACACAACTGCTGCAAATGTATTTGGTAAATGTTGAGGTCAAAGGCCTCAACTATTTATTGCCTTGTAAACTCAAAGGCAAGTAAATTTATTGCCTGAACGAGTTTCAGAGTATTGGCCATCATAAAAATTCTGCATCCAAGGTACAAACCAGCCCATGGGCTGTGCCACAACTATTCCACACACAACTCAGGGCCACCACTTGTAGCATTATTCCGAGTATCAAAAATACATCAGAAATATATTGCTGCCATGATGGATGTGCACTGTGCTTCATAGCTGGAAGAATGGATCTCACAATTTATGTGATCTAGGTCTCACAGACAGAAGATTATTACTTTATAGTACTTCTTTTCCTTAATTTTAAAAAGGTCACATTGGTTCTAAAGCTTTCTATAAACCCATTAGAACCATGCTTAGTGTTTAGTGCCAAATCCTATCCTTAGATAGGATCCATTATTCATGACTATACTTCCAGCATTAATGTTTTGAGAACTTTGTTATCTTCCAGCACCAAAACTTAAGAAGGCCAGTACAGAAACAAAGTACACATGTATATATACATATACACATATGTAATGTATTATATATATGTTTCCTTGACCAGAGTTCTACTTAAAGAACATTATGTTTCTGTCCTCTGAAGTTACAGCTCTAGAACTGAGTGTGCTCGGTGCCCTTCTTCTCATGATCCTCTCTCAAGTATTGTATGATTATTAATTAACGTAAATTAGGACAGAACAATCTGCACAAATTGGATCAAGAGAAAATTCTAGGCTCAAGCTAATATGGCATTTGGTATAAAATACTACACTTAGTAATCTAGCCTGTAAACTCCTCAAGGTTTTTCCCTCTGATGTTTTCTCTGTACTGTGGAACATAAAGCCAGTGCTAGGAATTTTGGGGTAATTCAAATTTTTAATCCCCTTCAGTTGTGTGGTCAAAAGGAGCTGTCTGGCTGCCCAAACTGTGCTTTCCAATTTAATGGGAACTGCATCCTGCCTCCACTCTGTGAGCCCACTCGTGAGTAGCTGATGATATCTGCAGGTGAAGCTTTGCAGGGTGATATTTGAGAGTGAAGTTGCTGTCAGAGGGTGGAGCAAGGGCATCTGCCAGTCAGCAGCCCCACGGTCCCCACTTCAGCTGAGCACGTGTAGACAGGCACACGTCAGTGCATGCACACAGACAGTGCCCCACAGGGACAGGAAACCCATCAAACAACAAACAAACTGCAGTAATTCAAAAATCTACTTCCACTCTGCAAGCTCAGGTGAGTCAGACACCTTAATACAAAACACCCAGGGACATGCATGGGTACACCCCATTTCCTAGACAGCTATGGCACAAGTACAGAAGGTAGGTTTTTTTGTTTTACTCCAGACAGATCGAACTGTTTTCTGATATTGTTCCCGTCAAAGAAAACTCTCTCAGCTTTCTCCCAGCCCTTCCACGGAAATTTTAAATGGTAAACATTGCTCCATCTGAGAAATTGCCCCAGTAGATTCCATGCACAAACACCTCATCAATGTCAACAAACCAATATTTAAACTGAAAGGCACTGTGCTGACAGTACTTCGTGCTGACCCTCCTTCTCCTATTTGCACCTTTTAAAAAACCACAATTAATCCAAACCATGTATAGCATGTGACAAGCACAATACCACAATACTTTTATGTATAAGTGGGCAAATCAGAAAATTTAACACTTCTTCTCATGTTTCCAGAACAGCTTTATCCTGGGATGATAAAACACAAATACAGAACACTCATGACTGAAGACTTCATCGGAGCAATGGACAGCATTTTCATCTCCAGGAAATTCAGCTCCTGCTTCTTTCCACACCAGAACCACTTCACACACCCACTGATGAGGATTTATCACTTTTAGGCACTGACTTCTTGGGGGAAAGGCTAAGAAAGCAGTACCTCCATCCCCAGCCCGTGTTACCTAACAGAGCATTACTCATGGTAGTAATTCCACTGGGGTTAATGGGACTAATCAGTAGAATGGTTAAGGTGAAGGAGAAATAGACTCCAAATTAACACAGGGAGAAAATAAGCCAAAAAATAATAATGCAAAATATTAAACATAAAACTCTTCCAGGTACTTCTGTCCTGTAAGTCTGTTTAGCTCAGTTAATGGAATAACAAATAAGTGTTATAACATTACCCACCCATTACATTGTCACTCGACAAACAACACAGCCATGAACTTTTCTTGGCATAACGTGGGATATAAATGGGGTACTGTTGCTTAATCATTCTCCATGATGTTTATAGGAGGGAAATAAGATCCCAGTATAACTAGAGGCCACAGGAGGGACACTTTAAAGGCTGCACTGCCATGTGTGTCAATACCAAGGGCTCAGCAACATCTGGCTTAATTCATTTTTTAGCTGTTTGCTAACTGGAGACCAGGTGTTATTTCCTCTTTGAGATGGGAAATGCCTTTAATTGCTGCCAGTGTATCTCCCTCGTGCCAAATGGGCACTCAGCAGACCCTGTGAAAACCAGTGGAGCTGTGGGAGAAGCTGGGGCTGGGATGTGCCCATGGTGCCTCTGCAGACCACAGGCCCTTGGAGCAGAAGCTATGTCTGACTGTGCTCTTAGTCTGACAGAGCTTGAGCCCGTGCAAGGCTACTCAGCGTTTTTGAAACAGAAATGTAGGGAAGATGGCTAATTCCAACATCCCTACCCTCCTCTGAGCAAAGGAAAAGTGTCTCTTTAGCATTTATGTCTTCCAAAATTTCTTCCAGAACAAGTTACAGCCTTTAAGGGACTCTACCAGCAATCCTTTTTAGAAAGACAGTTTTTAAAAACAATCACCTGTTGCTACAGACTTTTGGGGAGACCTTTTTACCAGTTGGACTCAGTTTGTCTTTCAAAACTCAGTTAAACATTAGCAAAGCTGCTCAGGAATAATTTTTCATAAGCAGCCTTTTTTCACATCCATGTTTGGCAGAAAGCAGAAACAATTTGAGGCTGTTAGAGAAAAATCAAACTTGCCTCAGATGATCTGTATCCCCAAACAAGTTTAGAGCACAGCTGCAGATAGGTTATGGAGATATGAGCTTTGTGCACTCACACAAACATCAAACCACATTACTGGCCACAGGAACATGCCAGAAAAGTTCATTTGAAAATCATTATGCATTCATTTCTACAAGTAACACCTTGTGGTCCCTGCTGTGAGTGTGGTTGTGCTGAAGCTATTTCCTTTTATGTCAGAAATGTTTTTTGGAAGTTTGGCATGAGAAATACACTAATACTTCTGTTAAGAAAAATTTTGGGTTCTGCAGCAGGTCCTTGAGAGCAGCAGTGCAATGCAAGTATTCAGATTTTTATCATTTGTAACCCAATTTCAGCTTTGCCTTACATCAGAATAAAATTCCTTCAAAGCAAATTTCAGTTCGGTCTCAAGAGAGCATTTGTCCATATCATGAAAACTGGGATTTTATTTAACACGATTACATGCACATGCTGGTGCAGTCAGATGCCTGACTGGAATAGCAGAGTTAAGACAGGTCAGGATGAAGGTGCACTGGCGGAGCTTGGCAGGGAACCTGCTTTTAGTGTTTCTGGCTCTAGCTGAGAACATCAGTTTCTCGTTGGTGAGTTCTGAAAACAAAATTCTTTCCAAAGAAAAAAGAAAAGAAATAAATCCCTTCACAAATTCTACTTTGGGCAATTGTGTATTGGTGTCATAACTTAAAGTCAACAAACCGTACAAGGAAGGTGAATCAAAGTTAAACACATCTGTGGACATGACATTCTTTGATGCTGTTTCTTACACCCACTTTTGAAAGCAGGCTTCTGATGCATCAGGCTCAGCTGGCAGAGGCATTTTATTCAAGTTCTCCCAGCCAGTGCTCCTCCACAGGTATTAAATCCCTCTGGGGAATGCAGGCACAGAGGTAATAAACATATTTGTTTCATTACAACATCTTAAAAAATGTAAAAATTCTAAAAAACCAACTGTAAGCTGACCTGCAGCCAAAGTACACATTAATTATACAGCTTAAGTCAGGCGGATGCTCAAGGAAAAGAGATATAATGTTACACCCAGCTGGATACTTTGTAGTTAGCACAAATGTAATATAAAGCGTACCAGAGTTTGTCAAGTGTCTGTCTGGATTTTCAGTTTTCATTAGTACTATAATTAAAACCACATTTTCAGCTATATTACCTATAACAAGAAAGGAATGAGAAATGAGGTTGTCAAGGTCATTCTCTTTCTGCTCTTTATCCTGAGTATCTGCAGGCCACAAGCTGTTGAATTTGGTGTAAACCAGAGTAATAGGATGGAATGTCACGTTACAACCGAACCTTTGTGGTTGCAAAGACAAACTGATGAGGTCACTTCCTTTTAATCACCAGCGGAGGGTATTTATCAACAGTCACATAAGTCAGGGGGACAGGGAGGCAGATGACAGACAGACTGACAGATATATGGAAATGCAAACACCCCAAATGCAGATACCACAGAGCTGATGCACAGAACGTTCCTTTGCAGAGAGCTGCACTTGATCTTGTGCTGTCACAGTCCTTCCCGTTTATAAAAGGCACATAAATGCTTTTTATGCCCTTCCTATGGCTTGTCACAGAGGGCACAGCAAAGATTTGGAAAATAGGAATAATGGATGACTTGCACAAGAACAAGCTCAGAAAATTTAGACCCAGATTCATATTTTTATAACTTTCAGAGATTTCACAACTTTGCTTAAAACCTTTAAGGCAAAGCAAGCAGGTAGCAGAGAGCAGAATTCCCAGGAGAGGGACATAGTGTCACAATCACTATAGTGGATGCCTTCATTAGAGATTGGTGATGAAAAGCAGCACAGTTTCATTAAACTCTGAAGAGCTCGACATTTACCAAGGATCTGACCCATAAATTCCAGTACCAAAAATGCAATATTTTTTTCCTATTCAAGTGCAAGTACTTGAGGCAACCAAGGCACCAGTGAATGCAAATGGAATTCCCTAGCTGTAGTCTAGAAGGTAAATATGGGTCATGAAACTCAAAAAAAAA
>WAAG01002317.1:0-15823 GCA_013390105.1 Tichodroma muraria | reverse complement strand
ATACTAAAAGGGGATTTTAGCTTCATTAAAAAAAAAAAAACTAGCCACTATGAAGGAGATGAGTGAACTACTACAACACTGAAAGACTTAAAAACGATACCCCAGGAGATAACATTCTGAGAATAAAGTGAAAGAGCTCATATAAAATACAAAAGGTGTGTTGTAAAGAAGGATCAGAAGGGCAGACTTTGAGCTTCATCCAGTCATAAATCAAAAGCTTGTTCTCCATCATTCTTGTCTATGAGGTCAGCTTTGATTCCCAAGCTACAATTCCCAAAGGATGGAGGTATTTCTATTGGCAAGTATGTGTCTTTCTTCCCCCAGGCTGGCTCTGCCAGCCCTGCTGTCACCATGGACTGTCATTATCTCAATCTCTTTACTGCCCAGGATTGTTCCATCCTGGAGCCATAGGGAACTATCACAGGACTGCGAGAGGAAAACCCATTCAGAAGACAGAGGGCATTTGCAACAGATTAATTGACAAAGAAGTTTATCAAGCCAGGCCATCTGCAATAGCTCAGTGATTCTCCTTCACGGGGACCAAATGCTTTAGCACTCCAGGTGACACGTCAGGGATACAAACCGTTACACAAAATAAAAGTGTTTAAAAACAGTTTAAAAACTCTACCACCAAAGAATGTAATATCAACTCTCTACCCAGTCAGGTGCTTCATACCTTTTGTGTTTGAGTGAAGCGAAGCAATGATCTTTGAGCTTTAGCTCAGGCAGGCTGTCCACACTCACGAGAGCAGCCTGTGTAAATAGGGCTCCCCACAGACAGGTTCAGCACCTCGGTTTGCAGTCAGGCATCTCTGCGTGCACAGACGAGGGGCACACACTTCCCAGACTGAAATAAACAAAAAATACATGTAGCATGTTGTTTCCTCAACCTTCCTGTAACATACTAAACCATAACGGATAACTTATTCTTAAATCGAAAAAAAAATTTCAAATATTTCTTGAATATTACTCAACATACCAGACTTTCACAGTGTTCTTGCACAGCGAGTTCCATTATTTGCTCCACTAGTTTCATAATGGTTTTACTTCAGTAATTGCTACTTACTATAGAGCACCTGTGCTGTGTGGTGTAAAACCTGATAGTTACTGCGAGTATCTCTAACAGAGATAACATTTACACAGAATAATACAGACATCTGATCCCGTATGTTTCTAGAGATAAAAACCTTCATTCTTTCGGCAACAATTCGTAAGGGAAAGGCTTCTATGGGGGTAAAACCTAAGTTTTTTTATACAAGATCGCCCTCTACTGTTTAGGAGAGAGGAAAACGAGTGAAGATCGCAGAGACTGGTTTGGGCTGGAAGAGACCTTAAAGTTCATCCAGTTCCACTCCCTGCCACGGGCAGGGACACCTTCCGCTATCCCAGGGTGCTGCAAGCCCCTCCGGCCTGGCCTTGGACACTTCCAGGGATCCAGGGGCAGCCACAGCTTCTCTGGGAATTCCATTACAGGCCTCCCCACCCTCACAGGGAAGAATTCCTTCCCAATATCCCATCTAGCCCTGCCCTCTGGCAGTGCGGAGCCATTCTGATGACAGACATTATTGTCCTGTCACTCCAGGCTTTCCTACAAAGTCCATCCCCATATTTCTTGCAGGTTCTCTTCAGGTACTGGAATTACTGGTTATTACTGGTATTCTGGTAGGGCTCACATAGGCAAGTTATAATCAAACCAAATTGTACTAAAAACTAAATTTTAAATATTTTCAGGGCTTTTTTTTTTTTCCCCTGACAGGCAATTTCAGTCTGAAATACAAAAGAAATTTTACAGCAGAGAAAATCTTCTTTTTAAGGAATTATTTTATTAAAAGAGATCCTTCAAGGTCACATACAAACCACAGTAGAAAGAACAAGTCATAGAAACAGAACAAAAAGTACCATTACGGAGACTTTCTTTACCACTTACTTTTGTGTATTTAACACAGACAGAAAAAAATAATAATATACATATAAATAGGAAAACCTAAATAAAAATAAAAAATAAGTGGACAAGAAACAACCATCCCATACCAGCTGCACTGGATGGTACAATTCTTGAGTCCAGAAAGCACTAGAGCTTCTTTTGTAGCTATAAAAAGCTTCATTTTGATTCAAAATAAATAGAGTTTTATTGAACACCACTGCAAGTCAAAGTATCCTGATACATCATCACTCTCAATGCCAGCAGGGCTGAACCCTGCCTAGAAGTGTAGAAATGCATCTCCACCAAAAATTGCCTGTGACCATTATAAACTGGTCAATTAAAAATACTTCATATACCTACAACACTCTTTTTCATCATCAGCTTTAGGGCCAAAACTCATTTTTGGTTTTAATTCACCAGGTAAGGAGGATTTACAGGGCTGGCTGGAGCTTCCATCCCTCTGTCTTGTCTTGGAACTCCACCTCCATGGTGCTCTCCCGGCAAAACATTGTAAATCCAGTGCCTGCAACTGCCACCAACGTATTTGGGTGGTGATGGAACGCAAGAGAAACCCACATGCACATGAAGGAAAAAAAGTCTCCGCGAACAATTTGAAGTAGGAGGGCAATTGTTTGTTATTCTGAAATAACAAGCCTTGCAAAGGACCTGCCTTCAGCAAATGTTTTGGCTCAGAGCAATCGCCATTCACAACGTTTTCCATCAGCGGTTTTTCGGCAGAGTTTTAAGAACACCAAACAAAACAAACTCAAGCGTGGCTGAAGAACCAACAATGAGGAAAACCTACAGAAACCTCCAAAATCGTGCTTGCCATTCTAGAAGCTCTTCTGTCTCAAGTTACAACTGTTTTTCCAAACATTACACAATTTTATTTTGCATAACAAGAACTTTGCATTATATATCCTCATTGACAATGTAAGGATTCCATTTTCTACAAACATACAGTTGAAAGGAAAGGGGAGGAAAAAAGAGAAGATGCTTGAAAATCTTGAAACTCTGTTCCACCGGTTATTTTTTACCCTCCAAAAACAACAACTTGGAAAAGTAAAATGATTCCTTGTGAGATGTTGTGGTGATATGACTGGTGGAAGGCTCCCAAAGAGACCTGGGACACCACATGAATTAATTAGGCTTATTAAAACTTCCGGGAACTGAGATATGAAATGAGAAGTGACACGTCTTTGGCATCACAGTTGGTTGTCCGGAGTTATCAGTTATCAAATGTTCTTCAGATTATTTTGATGACTTGGATATTTCAGATCTGATTTTATCTCCTTGCAGGGAAAGATCACATTACAGAGCTTGTTTATTCAAGGTTTACCTTTACCTAAGAGGACGTACCTTCAATCTCCTCCACTCCTTGTTTCACACCACTTCCCTGGCTGTCTCTGCCACACATTCACATTCATTCCAAGCTTTTACCTGATGTAAATCAATAATTTATTTTGCCCATGAAACCTGAGTGCTGAATGGCAGATAGAAGATGCCAGGTGTATACAGCACTCCACTGTCCCCAGGGATGAGGGCTCTTCCCACGACCCAGGGACAGCAAAACCAGGTTAGGCTTAGCTGCACTTGTCTGGCAATTGGAATTTTAACAATTTACTGGTATGAAAAGTTACGAATTTGGGATATAAAGCTCTTCACTTTGGTTGGTACAGGCAAACACAAGAGCCAGGTGTACCCAGAGGAACATCTGACCACAGTTCCTGGCCCATCCAATTATCCAAAAGCCCAGTTAAAATTCTGATTAAATCATACCTTTCACCAATTAGATCTTCCAAATTACATATTTTGACCTGTGTCTGAGACTGTTTCTATCCACTTCACACACAGGCCCCCAGCCTATGAGTTGACAAAGACTTCCAGAATGTAAAGTCTTGATGTTGATGCTCTCCTTTTTATATGTCAAAAGGACACTTTTTGGCAGAAAACTAATCTTCCCTACAAAATACACAAAAAACAAGCTTTAGCACATCCCAATTTTGATGTGCTGGGCAACAGCTCAATTTAAGAAATAAACAGACCATCCTGATAGGTAATCAGACAATAAGTACAATATTTGTCATTTAATTCTGGAAGATGCCAAGGGTAATAATGAATCTCACAGGATTTCCCCAAGTCTGGATTTGGGGCGCTTTTTTCCCAACCTTTTTCCCATACCTACTTCAAATTTCACACTTACTATCCCTATTTATTTCTGCCACAGGCGTTATCATCATTTTAGATTCCCTGCAATACCATTATAATTTATACTACATGAAAGCACACAAATTCCTGAGAATTCTTTTGATCTTTTCAAAGAATGGCCAGGAGCATTACCATTGTTGTTCTTTTGATATTTATTTATCAGCCTCACGCTGCTGCTTCCATAAAGCTGCAATCCCCAGAGTTCAAGTCTGCAATAACTTTCTCCTGACTAGGCAAAAATCAATCACAGAGGGGAAAAATACAACAAATTTCATGTTTTGATCAGAGTACAAGTGTTGCACATAGTATCTTATGGGATCACAGCTAAAAACAAAAGCAAACAACATATCTGCTCCCTTGTGCCTCTCCCGAGTTATTAAAATCACATTTGCAGCTATAGTGACTGGCTGTCCTCACATTGCCTCAATCCTTAGGATGTATTTCTTCCCATAGTTCACCATAGTCTGCAACATCTGGATTGCTTTAATTCCCCATTATGCTCAGTAATGTAATTTTTGTACCTCTGCTATCATATTCTAAGTTTTAATAAACTCGTCTTCTCCTTGATCCTCTCATCATCTGTTTCTTCATTCCCTGAACCCATCCTAAATCCTGCCATTTCAAGCAATTTGCTCCTACAATCCTTCTCAGGCAAGTTTCAATAAAACTTCCAGCTGTGGAACCAAAGTTACCAATGTAGGACTAAAATTTAAAATCTCCACATCTGGAGATCTTGCACTGGTCCTACTGGGAATCCCACCCAGCTCAAACCACTTGTGCCCAGACATTTCTTTGACTTGGAATATCTTTGTCTGGAAGTTTCCATGGCATTATCCTCTAAATTGATGCTAAAACTCCCTGTTTGTGCCTGGATCCTTCACAATGTAGCTCTATGAGTGTCTAAACACAGGCTGTAGAAATACTTTAATACAATTTTAAAAAATAAAATCCCACACTGACAATTTATGTATTTCTTCTTCTTGATTAATGGCCAGAGTTACTCAGAGAATAAACCAGAAATTCTGCAAAAAGAGGTCTACTGGAATGCCCTAAGCACAGGCAACAGCCCAACTCTTAAAAAGAGGGAGCCAAAAATATTCTTCCTCCTTGGAGCGACCCTTCATGCTAGTTATGTACAGAAAAAAACTCCATGCAAGAGCCTTAAAAAACTGTTTTTACAGCACAATTGAAAGCAGTACCATGACAAGAATATTTGACTTCAAGTTGATGTCTTAAAGGAGCAGAAACGGCTCATTTTCTGCTGTTAGAAAGTCCTATGGTCCCTGCACATAGAACTGACCACCCAAAACCTCCACAAGGCACCTGCTCCAGGTCATCCCTGCTCTCGCATATTCTGTGAGTGAAGGCTCACATCCATCTCTATGTTTTATCATGGAATCGTGGAATGGTTTGGGTTGAAAGGGAGATTAAAGCCCATCTAGTTCCACCCTCTGCCATAAGCAGGCACATTCCACTAGAAGACCTGGCTGCTCCAAGCCCTGTCCAAGCCGATCTCAGAACATTGCCAGGGATGGGGCAGCCACAGGGCAGCCTGCGCCAGGGCCTCACGACCATCACAAGGAAGAGTTTTCTTGCCAATATCCCATCTAACCGTGCCATAGATGTTTGTGATTTCATTCCCCCCTGCTCTACCACTTTTAAGAACCACTGGGAGTACCAGGAATAGGACCGTTATGAACACACCCCAAGAGGGATTTAAAATGCAACAAGCGGAGGGGGATCCGCTCGCGCCCCCACCCGCAGCCCTCACGGGGCCCGGAGCCCTCGCGGAGCCCCGCCCCCCGGCGCTCGAGACCGCCCGTTCCCGCCTCGCCGCCTCACCCAATCAGCGCAGAGCTCACCAGAGCTATTTGCATATTAAAGCCCGCCCCCCCTTCGCTTCTCACCAATCAGAGCGCTCCTCTCATGAAGCCGGGGGATAGACCTGCTTGGCTTTCCAGGCAACCGCTGAGCCGCAGCTTCCCATTGGGCAATGGGCCGGTGGGCGGGGCCAATTTGAACGAGCGGCGGGGAGCGGCGCCATGGTGAAACCGCTGAGGGTTCGGGATCGGGATCGGGATCGGGAAGGGGATCGGGAAGGGGATCCTGATACCGCCGAGGCTCCCGGCCCCACGGTGAGCCCCCCGCTCTCCCCGCAGCCCGCTGCGGCGCCAGCCGACGGCTTCGCCTCCTCAGACGATGAGGCCGCCGAGGAGGACCCGAGCCCGCTCCACATCTCCTGGTGAGGCGACACCCGCGGGATCCTTTCCCTGAGAAAATTGTATTAAATCCCTGTCCTGAGAAACAAGAGGGTTTTCTCTTCGCAAGGGAAACCCGAGCTGGGCTTTGGTGGCCTTCCAGCCTAGTGGTGGCCCGGTGGTGCTGGGGAACTGGCGGTGGATGTGGTTTGGGTTGGAAGGGGCCTCTGGAGACGAGGTAGTCCAACCCCCCTGCCCAGGCAGGCTCACCCACAGCAGGAGGCCAAGGATCACATCACCCACGAGGAGGTGGGTTTTGAATGTTTCCAGGGAAGGAGACCCCATGACCTCCCTGAGCAGCCTGTTCCAGGCCTCTGTTTTTTACTCACAGGGTAGGGAGGCCCTGGCACAGGCTGCCCAGAGAAGCTGTGGCTGCTCTATCCCTGGAAGTTTCCAAGGTCTGATCGGACAGGGCTTGGAGCAACCTGGGATAGTGGGGATTTTCCCTGCCCGTGGTATGGGATTGGAACAAGATGATCTTCAAGGTCCCCTCCAACCAAAACTTTTTGTCACCCTCAAAGCAACATTTTTCCTCATATTCACTTCCCATGTTTCATTTTGTGCCTGTTGCACCTCATCCTCCCACCAGACACTGGTGAAAGGTCTGCCCCCCCCCTCTTGACACCCCCTCTAAAGATATTTATATATTTAAATAAGTGGAATCTTCCCTTCTGATTTTTATTTATTTTACTTTTGATTTTCTGACAGGTTGTCTTTGCCTCCTCTCTACTCTTCAGAGTTCCTGGGATTATGTTCCCTTCCGGGTAAGAAGCATTCACTGAAATTTGCAGGCATATTTGAAAGCTGAAGAGGGGTAATACCTTGTACCTCAAAATTCTGTGTTGTGGGTGACTCCTTTTGTAATCTACCCCTGGAATAAATGTTTTGGAAACACCAAAGCTAATCTAGAGAATATCTTTCTGCAAGATCACATTTTTTAAAGTTATAAAAGTAGACATATAAATTTTTTACTGCATTTTTAAATTTTAAACTACCAAAAAACTTTTTAAACTACCAAAACTGCATCCACAGTGAATCTCCACTCAACTCTTAAGTGATCTTTATTCAGCCCTTTTATTTGTTGGATGATTTTTTGTGTTTTGTGGGACGATTTTATGCTGTACCCTGGTTTTAAATATCCAAAACTTTTCATCTGGAAAACACAAAGCACCTTAAAACCTTGGGCACATTTCTTTCTTTAATCCTATTACATTACAGTATTAAGCAGATAATGGTGTTTAAACTTTCTTCTGCACCAGGGAATCTACTTGCAAAAACAAGAACTGTGTTTTATTTGGTGTGTGGCTTTGTTGCTTGCTTTGGTTTTGTTTTTGCCTGTGCTCTGTTCTTCTGCTGCAGCAGCTATCCCATAAATGTCACTTACCTGGAGTGGTAATTGTTGTTCATAACTTGTTTCAGGTTGCAGGTTTAAGGATGTCAGAAGAAATCTTCTGAAAGATATAGGTGAGTCTTCTTTGTGTCAAGGGCAATGTCATGAATATTCCATGACTATGGAATAAATAGTCAGGGTATTTCCAGGCAGGAGCTGCACAGTGCCCATGAGGCATCTTCAGAGCAGCTGGGATCGAGATGAATTACAAACTTGTAATCTTCCTTTTTCCCAGAGAAAAGTGAAATTGGGATAGAAAAGATGGAATTATGTAAAGATTTGTGCTGAGTATTCAGCTGTGAGCACTAAAGAGCAGAGACTAATGGCAAGTCCCCACAGTGTTTGGGTAAATCAAGCTTAGGAAGGGACTCCTGGCTGTGAGGGTGGAGAGGCCCTGGAACAGAGCAGCTGTGGCTGCCCCATCCCTGGAAGTGTCCCAGGCCAGGCTGGATGGGGCTTGGAGCAGCCTGGGATGCTGGAAGATGTCCCTGCCCAAGGCAAGAGGTGGAACAAGATGAGTTTTAAGGTCCTTCCAACCCAAACCATCCTGAGATTCTGTGATTTTAACTGGAGATGGGACAGAATCATACTTAAGTGGATAACAGGCTGTCCTGAGTGCTGATATGCTCTCCAGTGAGACTTCTCTCAGGATTCCCTCTGAACAGAGAAAATCCCTCTCCTGGATTACCTGAAGGGAAATGTGGGAGAGACTCATTGGAAGGAAAGCCTGCTCAAACCAAAACCACTCACTCCTGTTGTCTTAGCCCCAAAGATTAAGCAAGAGACTCGGGACCAAGGCGTTTATCTGTTTATCCTTAAGCTTGACAGGCTTTTGTTTATTTGCAAGCGTCTTAATCTGTTGGCAGGAGAACTAAAGAACTGTGGGATCCAGGATATCTTTGTGCTTTGTACCAGAGGAGAGCTCTCAAAATACCGAGTACCAAACCTGATCGACGCCTACCAGCAGCACGGGATGTGCGTGCACCACTACCCCATTCCCGACGGGAACGCTCCTGACATTGCCACCTGCTGCAACATCCTGGAAGAGCTCAGGACCTGCCTGGAAAATAAGCAGAAAACAATGATACAGTAGGTTCTGGCTGCCCCCCCATCACCCCACGTTCCCGTAAAGGATGCCAGCTTCTCTCCAGACGTATGAGCAGGGGAAATAGGGCGGTGTGAAAAGGCAGTTGCGTTCTTTAGGGTTGGTTCATGTTGTGAAGTCTGCTTGTTTCTCCTCCTGCAGCTATTTGCAGAGAATTCCTCCTTTCAGAAGATCAGAATGTCTCGTTTCAAGATTAGAATGTCCCATTTCTCCTTCCTCTGTCCAGCAAGAGTTTCAAAGTGTGTTTTGAGTGGCACCACAGGGCTCCTTGCTCCCAGCCTCCCTGGGTATCAGGTGTACAGAATGATTTGGGAGCTAAAACACTTCTTTGTCAGTGGTTGTGACTGCCCCATCCCTGGAAGTGTTCCAGGCCAGGCTGGATGGGACTTGGAACAACCTGATCCAGTGGAAGGTGTCCCTGCCCACGGCAGGGGGTTGAATGAAGTGACTCTAAGGTCCCTTCCAACCCAAACCACTCTATGATTCTGTAACGCCCCTGGACTATTTATCAGGGACTCAGCGGGTTCCAGCAGTGCAAAATCCACTCCTAATTTCCATGAACGGGTTTAAAGGGATTTATTTAGCTGAGCTCAGAAGAGACAGGAAGAGCTTTCCAAATTCCATGTTCACTGAATGATGCCACTGACAGCTTCCTGTAAAGACATCACTGAGTCCTTGGTCTTCCTGCTGACACAGAACCCTGCTGCTCTCCTCACAACTGTCCTCAAGACCTTAATCTGGAGTTGGATTTAAAGAAATTTGAGATTGTCCATCCTCGTGCTGCTTCCTGTCCTCCTTTGGGACTATTACCTGGAATGAAGGAAAACTTTAAAATTGAAGTTTCCAGGGAAAGACACAGAAAGTCTGGAGAATAAATAGGATATATCCCTGTAGGTATAGCAATAAAATATAGAAAATATGGAGAAATTCTTGTTCTTTCTTATACCACTCCTCCTCTTGATTATGTTAAGGCAAGAAGTGTGTTGTGTATTTATGTGCTGGGGGGTCCCTGGGTGCTGCAGTTTGCTACAGCTCATTACAACCAGATGTTTTCTTTTCTTCCAGCTGTTATGGTGGCCTCGGACGCTCATGTCTTGGTAAGCATTTGTCCCCCTGCCTGACTAACCCATCCCACAAACCCATGGAGCCAAGTTCTGCTGGAAGCTTCACTGTGGATACAATCCAAACTGCCACTACCAGGAGCAGCCTGGTTAATAGAAAGGACATGAACCAATTCCTCTGCATCTGTCTTCATGACAGTGTTGCCCCTTAAAGCTTCCAGAGCATTTAGTTACTGTGTGTTCCCAGAAGGAAGGGTGGTGATATGGCCAGAAGACACAAAGTGGAATTAACTGGATGTACTGGCATTCATTCCTGAAAAGCTTAGGAATTGCATTCCAGATGCTGCTGGGAAGGCAGGGGGAAAATAGTGGGAGGCTTTTCACCTACTTTCAAAGCCCATAGGCTTAGGCAGGAGCAGCAGGCAGATCAGCCAGCACCCAGAAATAGGATTCTGCAAGAGATCCAAGAGCTCTGGGACCTGGATAGTTTTGCCTGGGTGGTTTCCATGGGACAAATCAGTGGCTGTGTGCAGTCAGAGGCACTCAGCAGCATTCAGGTGTAAACGCTTTCCCTTACAGTGGCTGCCTGTCTCCTGCTCCAGCTTTCGGACACCCTGGCACCTCAGCAGGTGATAGAGAGCCTCAGGAACCTGAGAGGATCGGGGGCCATACAGACCATCAAGGTAATGGGGCTGCAGCAGGTAATACACGAGCCCAAACACCAGCGAGAGCTCAGCCAGTGCCCTCCTTCACCTCCCAGAGAGACACCTCTGCCTTCCCGACAGCTGCTCTCTGGGCTTTGAGCTGTTTTCTGCTTTCAAGAAACAGCTTCTCCCAGGAAACTGGGGACTGGACAAGAGGAAAAGGCCTCAAGATGTGCCAGAAAAGGTTTAAGCTGGATAAGAGGGAAAATTTCTTCACTGAAAGGGTTGTCCAGCCCTGGCACAGCTGCCCATGGCAGTGGTGGAGTCCCCATCCCTGGAGGGATTTAAAATCTGCGTGGATGCACGTGGGGTAGTGGTGGCCTTAGAGTGCTGGGGCAATGGTTGGACTCAAAGACCTTAGAGAGATTTTCCAACCTAAACGATTCCATGATTCAAAATAAAGCAGCTTTGGATTCTGAGGACCATGGACCTCTGAGGACCATGTTTTGCATTACCTTGGGGTAATGCATCACCTGTGGCCATTATGGGGAGCCACAGAATCCAAGATCCATGGAATCTGTGTGTGACAGTGAAAAACCCCAGAGGATGTGGAGTAAGCACACGAAGAACAAATGGACTAGAGGGTGCAGTTTTCATCCAGGGGTATCAAACAGCTTTTTAAGACAGGTGGTGCCTCTTCTTAAAGTACAGAGCACTCACTGCAGACCTGGTTGTGCATTTCCAGCAGTACAATTTCCTCCATGACTTCCGGGAGAACCTGGCTGCACACCTGGCAACAAAGGAGCCGGTGCTGAGATCGGCATCGCGGTAGCTGATCCTGCCATGGGCATCTTTGTGTCTGTGGAAAACTGGACAAGACACCTCTCTCCTGACCTTTCCTCAGTGCTACTGCCTTGTGTGACACAGCTGCTGCCTTCCAAACTCGTGTGTAAAGTATTGGGACGGGGAAGGAAATCCTAGAGAGTATGTGGCATCTTCCTCTCTTTGGTGAATTTAATACTTACTGCCTGAAAAATACGTGTACCAGTGTGTTTGTGTCCATTGCTGTTCTGCTGGGATAATGGAGCTGGATAGAAATTGCATCTCTGGAGCTGTTTAAAAACACCCTCACACCCTCAGCTCTGCTGTAAAGCAAAGTCAAGTCAAGCTGGAGCACTCACCCCTTACGAGCTCGTAACAACTCATTCTAAAATGTCACGGTTCTGCTCAACCGTGTTGAGGGGTATTTGGGAAGGATCTCCTCATTCCAAAAGCAGGAGGTGTTGTGCCAAAAATCTGTGACAAACCCAGCACGGGGGTTGTAGGTGACTGTGGAAGGAAGACGCTGCTGCAGCTGCGTGGGTGAGCTGGCACAGCCCTTCTGCCTGCTGCCACCACTGAGAGTAAACAATCAATCAGCTGTGGGCTGGGAGGATCTCAGGGGAACAGTGCTCTAACAGTCCCCGGCCCTCCTGTTCCACTACATCCATTCACAAAAGCAAGATGAAACAGCTCTTGGCTTTTGATAAAGTTCAGCATTCTGATGAAGTTCCGGACCTTTTCAAGTCAAGAGTTGGGATGAGACTCCACACAGCACCAGGGGGCTGGAGTTGAACAAAGTCCCTGCTTTGTGAACTTTAGAATTTATCTTTTAACATTTGAACTTTGAGCACAAAGGTAATTTCTGCAGATTAATTAGTGTTTACTGCCATTCCCTTTCCCCACTCTTATGGCAAACAACTTTCCCAGTTTCCACATCACGGAATCATTTACAGCAAATACCCTGCCCCAAATGTGCTTCAGTACTTAATCCTTGCAACTAATGATTTTCAGGTATTAAATATTTATCACACGACTCAGCAGGAAGCTTGCTGAGGGCGAGAGAAATGTTCTGTATATTCTCCATAATCTTTTGCCTCCTGAACTCCAAAAACAACAATCAGGGCCACATTTTGAATGCCAAAGGCCTGGTACTCCAGCAAGGCATCACACAACACTCCTGGGACACGAGGCTGATGTTGCTGGACACGGATGGCATTATCCACACCCCCGGGCAGCTGGGAATACTCATCTGCAGCCCACGTCCAGTTAAAGCTGCTCATCAGCAGGACAGTGCAAACGCTTTGGTAGATATTGCTGGGCAAAGCCCTTGCAGCTGGAGGGGCTGCAGGAGCAGCTGTCAGTTGGGATCAGTCGGGCCTGCATTGTTTATTCCAGTGTGGAATTTGGCTCAAACCAGCCCAAATGCCAAGGGAACCAGAGATTTGTTTAGAAGGTTGAGGAGAGCCAGGGGCTACAAGCAGAGAATCTCGTTTCCATAATGGATTAATAAATACACAAACATAAGAAAGGTTTAATGAGCTTTGCTTCCACAGGCTGAAGTCATCTCTTACATCTCTGGAAGAGCCAAGCAGCAGAAAAATAAAAATGATCCAATAGGAACAGTATTCATGAGTTTCCAAAAAGCATTTCAAAAATTCTTCTGTGAAAAGCTAAAAATTATGGTTGCATGAGGAAAAAAATAATCATGGGATGCTGAAGGCTTAAGCAATAGGGGCATGGGAAATGCTCAATAAATGCAAGGAAATGTGAGAAAAACAATTTTATGTACAAAGCAATAAGCTGTCAGACTTCTATTACTTAGGAAAGAGAATTTGAAGTTATCACAGCCTGAATTCTCCTACCCCCAGTATATTAAAAAAAAATAGGAACTACCACTGTCCATCCCCCAAAAACCCAAATTTGTGTGGTAGTAGCCTAAAAAAGGGGAAAGTTGTGGAGGAGAAAGGACAGTCCCAAACCTGTGGGAGGACTTCCAACGAGAGACCAAACAGAATTAACCCCTTCAAAAGATGACACGAGTGAAGTCTGTTCATTCATACCCAGCACAAACAAGGTGAAAGGGGGACATTTTCACCACGTCCTAAAAAACAAGTGTAGGGTCTCTAAGTGAAGTCTGGCAGACCTGTTAAATATCTATTTTATACACAGCAATTCCACTGCAGAACTGTCAGGATTGCCCAGAGCAGCTGTGGCTGCCCCTGGATCCCTGGAATTGTTCAAGGCCAGACTGGATGGGGCTTGGAGCAGCCTGGGATAGAGGAAGGTGTCCCTGCCCATGGGAGGGGTTGGAATGAGATGGGCTTTAATTTAATGTCCCTTCCAACACAAACCACTCTGGGATTCTGTGATTTTCCAGACCAGGCTACAAAAGTGCTCAAAAGGCAACTGAACTGATGGCAGAAAATCCACTCAGAGCTTTTTAAAATGTCAAAGCCCACTGGGGACATCTGTAACATACAAATTTCCAAATTCCTCACTCTTCAGGCTGGTATTCAACACCTGCCCTGTTTCATACTCTTTTTCCTCAGCCATTGCCACTGCCCAACACACCAGTGTTGGAATATCTGGATTTCTGGTGGAACCCAGTGCAGCCATTCATACACCTTTTATTGCCCCTAGCACCCAAGAGACCCAAAGTGAACAAATCCACAGTTTATGCAAAAACAAAATTTTACTAGAATGGGGAAACTTGTTCTCCAGCACAGGTAAATGAAAAAGATCCCTAATTATTGCTTGTAAATTAAGCAGCTGTTCACAGTCACAATTTACAGTGCAATATTTATCTGAAACATCTTCCCCTGCCCCATCTGCTATTTCATTTCAGGAAAAAAAAGCAGGAAATCAGAGCTTCCCTTTTCCAGAGGTAATTCAATTCCACGTTCTATTTTTAAGGAAATGCAACTATCCACTGTAAAACAACTGATGAACAAAGTGAGGGTCTGTTGAATTTAAAAACAAAACAAAAGGCACCACATAAAAAGAAGTGTTGCTGAATTTGAGATTTGTTTTTTATTATCATTTATTGCACTAAGGAACAGCGGGGCAGTTTCACAATCTCACTTTCTGCTTTGAAAAAGTCTGTAGTATTTACTATTCTTAAACCCAAGAGTGTTTTCATCACTGGACTTGATAAACGTTGGAGGTTTGTCCATTTGTCAATCAGACAGCACAGACATTAAAAAAAACCCAAAAACATTTAAATTCATTCCTTCATGGACAATTCAGCTTCTACCACAATGACACAGGATCGAGATTAAACCAAGGTTAACGTTTGGAGAAGATACAGAAGGCTCTGGACCTATGGATGCACATACAGGGAAAGATTAACCAGAAAATAAAAAAAAACCAAACCAAAATAGAACTATTTTTGCATTTGTGTCCATGAATTAATATCCTAAGACCACTGTCACCTATGGGCAAAACACACAGCATTCCAGTCGTTTCCAAGCAGCTGGAGCTAGGGCTGATTTAGAGTAAAGAGTGGGATACACAAGTCCAAGTGAGCCACTACAAAGCCCATTCTACAGCAAATCCCTAGAGTACTAAGGCTAGTAGTAACCAACACCTACTCAAAGGTTATGGCTGTTCCTTATGGAGTGCAAAGTCAAAACTTTTCAAACCCCAGTCATCTTTATATTAATTTACACATAATTCATTAATTTCAGCGTCCCAGTAAAATATAAGAAAACAGTCTTTCCACAAGTATAAAATGTGGAAATATTTTAAAAATAGGGGAGTCATTGTTTTCTAACTCAATTGTGAACATCAGGTTCCAGATTTAATCTCGGTCAGAGGTTCTTGTTGTAAAGAATCCATGTTTTTTGTGGCTTTTGCATGCACTTAACTGGAACAAAGCTTGATGAATGTCTTCTTAAGAGCTCACCAGAACATAAATCATGCTGCAAAAGAAAATAGAAATATTAAGATGCATCATTTTGATTAGTGTTACACATTTAGTTATAACAGTGTATATTATAAGGAACAAGTCCATGTGAGATACGTGGATTGTGACTGAAGATTTGACACAGTGACTCTTCTACTTTTGACTTCAACAAAATCACATTTACATCAAATACTTTCCTCTGAAAACTGTTTTAGCTTCTTAATGAAAATACCTTGGGATTTATTGTATTATGCTTAACAGAAGAAAAGTTTGGAGCTTTTCAGTCTACAGTCATGGGCAGACTAGTAGTCATATTCAAATTAGTAATTCTGTCAGTAGACATATTCAAACTAGTTATTCTGACCAAATTAGGATTTGTGTTTTAAAGCAGAATCAGTGGTAAAGGTGGATTCTTTTTCAGGAAACTTGGCACTGTAGATGATCACACGGATTCCCAGCATGTTTTAGGTTGGGAGGACCTTATAGATCATCTCATTCCAACCCCTG
>WAAG01002316.1:13634-32313 GCA_013390105.1 Tichodroma muraria | reverse complement strand
ATCTTTATTTCACTGGTTACTAAAAAGGTGATAAGATAGATGCTTTGACTCAAGGTCAGCAGACTGCAAGATTTCTTGTTATATGGGGCAACTCTCCAGTGCTTGTGAACTCCAAGGGAAAAAACCTACTTCCTGACCTTTTTAAAGGGCTCTAGATGACAGATAATTCTTGTTACATAAAGATGCCACAGTAGTGCTGCTGAAGAAGAAGAAAAGCATGTGGTTTGTGTGTACTATGCACGGAAAGATGCCCATCCATGTCCATGTGTGGATGTTTTGAAGGAAGAATGGTTGCTGAACCTTGAGTTCTTGTGCATGTCTGGTCTATTTCCCTTGAGAAAATCAGACAGAAGCCGGGTGCCTGCATTATATATACCCTGTATATACCATGTACAATTTGGTTTTCAATAGCCCCCTGAAATTAACCTAGACTTCTTTAACAGGGCTGCAACTAATATTTGGTCATCTGAACCTGCCATTGCTGTGCAGCAGGTGTAGCACTAGTGGTTTGGTCAGTGGGAAACCTCAAGAGGTGTTTATAAGGCAAGCACTATAGCTACAAGGTCCCTGCATTCTTGCCCGGTTAGACTATTGTAGCGTGAATGAATAGAAAATCACTTACATTTTTAGAAATAGAGGATTAGGGACTCTGTAGAGCTTCTGTTCCTCACTGGAGTTTGTAAGTCTGCGTTTATAAAATTTTCTAAGGAATTATGAGGTGATGGTTGTTTGGGGAAATAAAAGTTTTTCAAGGGTTAAAACCCAGCAGGAGGGATTTTTTTATTAAGCCAGTCCAAGATGCAGTGCAAAAAAGAATAGGGAAAGTTAATGTGTTTCTCCAAATATATAGCACTAGGAAAGAAAAATTATGTGTGAGACATTTCTAGGAGTGTGTACATGAACCCCTCAAGATAAGCACTTCCTCCTTTAGGAGCTTCAAATAAAATAAAATAAAATAGAAAATCCAGTTACAGTGGCAAACTTCCTCTCAGAAAGTTCTTTACAAAACGTACCAACTTTTGTCTCCTATCTCTAAAACTTTAAATCTCTTCCTTTGACTCAACAAAATCCTACAAAAAATTCTAGCCTTTTCACAGGTGTTCAAAAGAGCTTTTGCTAAGCTAGAATGTCACAAATAAGTCTTGTCTTGGACGCCCTGAGTATGATTTAGGTGTCCTCTCTTTAAGGCTGTGTCTTTCCCTAATGGAAATTCGTATTATGTTGAATTAACTGGAATGGCTCACACTTGACAGTGTTCACCCTGCCAATTCTGTTAAGCTATGAAATGCAGTTTATTATGTGAAAACAGCATTCTATCATGAAATTATTATACTATTATGTAGGCATGTTCTTTTTTAATAGTAAAATACTAACAAATATATCAGCGGTTTTGCAGAAGGAACAAATATGTGAAGAAATTATACAGGAGGCACTACTTTTAAAATTTAATTAAAAATAACGAAAATTTAAACAAGAAAACAATGCAGCCTAGCTGTTTGGGAGATATACTTGTATTTAATTAACAAAACTATCCCAGGGAAGAAATTACTCATTGTATTTGGGAGAAAAAATTTCTCCTAGTTTTCACACGCTTAGTTCAACTAAGGTTAACCTTTCTAGAGAGATATGTTATTTTTCAGACACTGAAAACTTTATAGCTATGTCTTAAACCATGCTACCTTAGCAACTACATTCCAAATAGTTATTGGGGTGTACCTTCCTAAGGTTTTGAAGAAAAGCCTGTCAGTAAAACATGCACAATGGAGGAAAATACTCAATATTCTAATCACAAAGGAGTTACAGGTAAGAGACTCTCTGGTGGGAAGCTCAGCCTTTAAAGCAAGAAAATCTTCTGCACCTCTCTTCAGAACTAAATCAACTGCCTGCGAAATACCGACTCCTGATGTCCTGAACACAAAGGTACAATAATATGGCCCTGATTTTGGGATCTCAAACTTATCACAGAGGCTGTGGCAGCAGCGCAGAGGTTCCCCAAGGCATCTTTTCAGTGACAAAAGGAGACTTTGTTGCTCTGGTTCCCACTGGGTTTGTGAATGGTGGAGGAAAATAAATTTATTGCATTAAAACAAATGTATATAAATACAAAGATGCCTTTTTAAGTGATATGGAGTACTGTGTTTTGTCCCCTGAGTTATGGAAGGCACAGCAGTAGCTCTGTATGAAAAGATGGAATTTTGAAGAAAACTCTGCAGAGAAGAGAAAGGAAATGGCTTCAAAACCATCTTGATATTTGGGGGGGGTTCATCTTCATTTGTTCTGCTTTTGGGCACATGGCAACCTTTAGTGAAAGCTGGTGTTCATGTTAGGAATTTGAATCCCTATACAGAAAACCAAAAATACTTCCATTTAGTGCTCTTCCGTTTTCAGTCTTAGTGTTGTGTGGTTAAAGCCAGCCCTTGCCCTCGTCCCAGTTTAGGTTTCTATTGTTCTGTGAGTGCCATTTTGTATTTTTCACAGGTATCACATGCCTTCGGTGTCCCTTCTCTCATAATCACTGTAGGGATCAGTGCACACAGGTCCTTGTCTCTGAAATGAAGCCTTCAGCCTTTCCCTAACTTACAGCTGGGACTACTCAGACGAGCTTTCTAAAGAACAATAAACTTGGATAATTATGCTTTCTGATGTGAATTTCATCCAAATTTGTTTTTCCGTTGCTCAACTCTGTCCCTCTTTAATTTCTAGTGAAGTGATGGTTTGTTCTGATGCACACACCAGCTTGATAGAGCCAAGGTTCAATGAGACCCAGAGGAGGGACACTGCCTTTTGCAGCTTACAGAGGCTCTAGCGTGGAATCTTCCTTCGGCCTTACAGAAACTGCCACAGGAATGTCCATGCTAGGAAGCAAAGTCTGAATTAGAGATTTACACTCATGCAGTCTGCCTCATTTTATTTTCCTTCTTTTGGAGTTGGTTCCCACCCTTGCTCCTATCTGCATCTCAATCTTCCCTATTAAGGGATAAAATTATGGTTGCTGGATAATAATGGATAAAATAATAAACTAGTTAATAGAGGGTGCCTTTCACTGGTGTTGTTGAGTCAGGTGTAGAAAAACACTTAAAACCACATGGTGTCTCTGGGAGATTTGATCCAAGAATTTATGTTCCATATGTTAACTTTGGCTAATATTCTTCTTAATAATAGATTAAATATTGCAGTAAATGTTTTCGTCCATTAGTGAATAAATCACAGGTACTCTAGAGTTCCTCTTTCACTCATTTTAACTGCACACTGCAGACAACTGAAAAAGTAGATGGCTGTAAATAACAGGTAAATGATGAGTCAAAGCCAATTTGCAGGAGTAAGGTAAAGTCAAACTCACATTTTGTGTCATAATGTGGCAAATTTTAACATGAGAAATCTTTCACTGAACTCTGTATCCTTAGACTAGGGTGTTTTGTTTACCTATTCATGTCCAGATGCATGATTTTTAACCATCCTACCCTAGTATTCGTGACAGAAGGCTCACTTGTCTGTCTTGCCCGTGTCTTGGTATACCTGCCAATCAATGAGCATTTTAGGAGGCAAAGAAAGACAGTGCCTTTTCGTAGGAAAATGTTCCTGAAGCCATAGGAAACAGGCGTGGGCTCACTGTGGAGCACTGACGTGCAGTGACACCACGTGGCGAGCAGATCACCTCCGTGACTCCAGCAACCCTCCAAGCCAGCTGTGGGACAGTGGCACTCCAGGGGCTGTGCCTATGCTTCATCCTCAGCAAATGCACTCCGCATTTACAGTTCAGGGAACAGGGAAAACCTACTGATCTTTTTTCCAAGAAAACGTACCCTGAGTTTCCCCTTCGAGGAAAGCATTCCAATACAAGAGAAAAGGCCCTGATGATTCTTTTGTCAGTGACATTTTAAAAGCAGTTCCTAACAGTGTATCTCTTTCTGCTGTCATTGAGGGAAGACAAACAGGAATATGAACGCTGCCGTGCTGGCACTCATCAGCACCAGTCTGGAAAAACACACAGGCCTGATTTCAATTTCTGCTTTTCTAGTGTTGTTTAGTGCATTTAATCAAATAGTTGGAGTCCAAATACATAACACAACTTACAGCAAAAATATCTGGCAAAATGCTGCTACAGCCTGTTCAAAGCATTTTAAGCAGTTAAGCACTCAGAGTACATAATAAGGTATATACTTAAATGTGTACATAAATTAGATTTAAGAACATGGAGCTCTACAGGTTTTGGAATGCTTGTTAAGATGCTGCTTTCTCTGCTAATTAAAAACTCCCACTGCCAGTTTGATCCTGTTTCATTAAAAAGCTCCAGGGTGTGGAACTCTCCACGAACAAATAAATATAAGCAGTCTTCACATATGTGTGTGCATATATATTAGAAAACATCTTTTGGTAAGATAATTCTTTGCTTATTAATCTTCTAACAAACACTAATCTACCAGAATGTAATTGTTTCTGCTCATAAATTGCTTTCTTACACAATATCACCAATATACTCTGATGCAGGATTCCCTATGCAGATATGAACCTATACACATTTTGGCGAGAATTTTATATAAGGTATTTTAGAACTGCATGTGTTGTAAGAATTTTCTTAAAGCATACATAATTTGCATATCACAAATATAAGAAATTTTCTTGTTTTCCTGTAGAAAATAGAAGAATTAAGATAAAGTGTTATGGCAAGAAGATACTGTGTTGTGTTACACACAAACACTCTAAGCTATAGAACTCCTCTTTTCAGGTACATCCATAAAAGTATGATAGCTGGGGTTGTGGTTTATGTTCAGCAGAACACATGAAGACATCAAGCCTTTTTGGCAATAAGCGTGATTTGTATTTCATATTCTAAATAGGAAAATATTCTGTTGCTGGGTTCAGAAAATAAACTCTCTTTTTCTCTTCAAAAAAGTACATGAAGTATGTTTGTAAGAAAATTCACAGATATATGCATGCATCTTTTAGGTGGATATGTGTAAATATGTATCCATATGACTTGGGGACTATACTGGATAAACACTTGATTCTTTCTTATACTTTACAGGTGTCAAAAATCCTTTAAATGTGCTTTTCCCTTCATTTCACTCCTGATATGTCTCTGCCTTCGACCACTTTTTATCTGTTTCTCCATTTGCCAGCGCTCTTACAGCAACTAAAGCCTAATTGTCTGATTTTAAAGGCCATGGAGAGATCAGGCAAATGAAAGTTGGTCAAAACTTGGGAACTGGCTGGAGCTGCAGCTCTGGGAAAATGAGGCTATGGTGCTGCGCACTAACTCTCCAGCACTGGCCTCAGGACTTGCTGAGGGTCTCCTTGGCTAGAGTTCATTTTAGCTTGTTTCTGCTGTGACAGCATTTGTCTTTCTGTCACAAGATTATTACCTTCCTTGTTCAAGCTTATCTTCTTGCATAGCAAATGTGATCAAGATCTAGAAAAACTGTACAAGTTAGAAAATCAGAACAAGTGGAAATAAACCTTTTCTGATAGCTGGGGCTGTGGGATACTGCTGTGTTTCTAAAACAGTGAAGTGGTGATGATCATCAAGCTATAGCTGGGATCCAGTGGGGAAAAAAAAACAAACTAACGAGTAAGGAAACTGCTTGAAGAAAATATGGAAGAGAGTAGCCCTGGGCAGATCCAATACCAAAGAGAAAGAAACCTCACTGTAAATGTCACATTCTCTCCCAACAAAGCCCTTGGGATGCTACTAATAAGTTGATTCCCCTCCAAATTCCTTGATGGGTTTTTGGATCCAGATGGTCACTCTCAAGACTGAACATAACGCTGAAGCAAAAGGATAGATGCCTAAAAGTGAATGTATAGATAAATAATTTAAAAATGTTCTTAGTGAGGGGGAGGTTTTTTGTATTCATTTGGATGGCGACTTAGCAGTTCTGTAACTGGGCTAATAGTAAAGTTTACTATTTAAAGTACTTTAAATAGTAAAGTTTTGATTTGACTATCAAAACTCTAATGTATCCTTAATTACTTGGATCCACTTAAAATCCATATTGCCTTTCACCCATAGCAAGATCTTAAAGGTTAGTGCTGTGATTTTACTGATTTGTGCAATAAAACAACAAACTTTGGGAGCATGATTGAGGTGTCCAAACACAGTATGTCTTTTGACATCACTTGCTGTCTCTGAGAAATCTGTTGTAGGGCACTGGCAAAGTAAATTCAAAGCAGGTTGGCGCTGCACCAGGACTAGACAGGGGAGCTGAGTGGGACAGCTGAGGATGTTTGCCGTGGCATTAGGTGCTGCTGTCTCAGGAAGTGCGCTGCACTTTGATGACACGTTATGTGAAGGCACAGTCAGGGAAGCAGATTTAACGTGGGTTTTTAACTCACCGTAGTCCTTGGTGTGCAGTACATTTCAGTGGGAGGCTGTGCAAAGTCTGGCATCAGCCACCAGCTTTCCAGAGCTGGCTCTTCAGTGCTGGCCAAAGATCAAGGGATGGTAGAGGGGAAAGCATGGAACAAAGCAAGAAAATCCGGATGAATAGACCTGAGGTTCTGTCTTTTATCAAGTCACTGAAATAACTCCAGAGAAATCTGAAATCTCTCATAAGGAAAAAAAAAAACAAACCAACAACTCTTTTTTCCCTTTCTTTTATTTTAAATTTTAACTAACTAGCTGTGCTAAAATTGAGAAATTAGGGAATCTATTAGCCCTGCGATACTTTATATTAATTTCACGTGCAACAGGAATATTTGCCCTGCAGAGCAGAAACCAGGCAAGTTAGGCTCGGTGGCATCATGGTAGGAGCTAAGTCAGGAAGAATTTGCAGTCTTTGAATGTAGGAATGTAGGATTATTCCAGTCCCAAATAGTAGGCACATAATACAACTGATAAATCAGCATAGTAGGAATGGTACCAACAGCAATAATGAAGGATATATGTTTTGAAATAAGAAAGCAAATTGCTTAAAACTCAAAACCTTGGATTTAATAGTTGCTTTATTTTCCTAAGTTTTAAACATTTTAGCTTTCAAGTTTACCTATGTAGTTTAGATTTAACTCCCCTAATGTTTATTTTGGGAAAATTGAATTGAAAACTGAATTATCTAAACACCTGTATTGGGTTGAGGAGAGGGAACACAGAAGACAACTTATGCATCTGAATTATTTTCCTGAGGCCAGTACAAATACCAATAATTGTAAATTCTAGGAGATATATATTATTTACTCTGCAGTTTCAGTGGGACAGCAGTGAAATTATTAACAATGGCATCTCAGGTTTTATGTGAATTATGTATCTCTGTAGTGTTTCCTTTGGTTCTTATCGTAACAGCTATCAAAGCACAATGGAACTATTTTATTCCAAAGTTACCATGCATATTTTTTTTTTTTTCAATATGAAGCAATATCTTCACTTTCACTGGGGAAACGTAATCCTAAATCATGCCCAATCCCAGGGTTTGCATCAAAGGAGTATATATGTTTCCATAGGTACTTCTGCATCGGATGCTTCCTCTCCTGGCTGAGGATCCAGCCTGCGCTGATTTCCTCCAGAGCACTCATCCTGCTCCCTGACGTGGGGGCACAGGGGAGGCATCACTCCGAGCTCTGGATCCTGCCAGCTTCCTTGCAGCTGCTCAGCCTGAAGGCGCAGCCGCATCTCTGCTTTATTCCCGCCGGCACGTGGACAGCTGGCTCTGGATCACAGGGCTTTTAACAGCTAAGGGGCAATAAATTTTATACAGCACATGCCACGACAGTAACAGGGATGCTGCCCGTGTTTATCTTTTCCAAGAGCTGCCTATACAAAGCCCTTTGGCAATTAACAACCACCGTAATGTCCCCTGTCAGGAATTTTACCGCTTTGACATCCAGCACTGTCACTTTGGCCTTCAAACAATTCTTCACAGAAGGTTCACAGCAGAGTTAACTCTATTAAAAAATGAATCATTTTCTGATTTGTTTTGTTCTGGAGAAAGACCAGTAGGAGTGTCTCTTTCTTTCCTCCTTGATGCCTTCCATTCCCTAAAGAAGTTTGTGCAGCCATTCAAACACTGGTTTATCAGGGCAGAGATGGAATGAGGAGTGGTGTGTTGCAGGGAGAGCATCAGTATTGCTCTACATGGGTTCCTCAGAGGAAGATCCAGCAGCAAAATCAGTTGCTGGACACACTTTTTTGTCCCATAGCATCTACATCTCTGTTTCTCTTCATCAATCCATAATTATTTTTTTTAAATAAACAGACTTAATTCAAGAAGCCCTGATAAAAATTTTAAGTGTCTCAGAAATCTAAAAAAACCCCAAAATAATCAGTGTTAGGTGAAAGAAATTTTCTCTATTTTCCTACAGCCAGGATAAAATAACTAGAAAATTCTGTGAGCAATTCATCCAGAAAAGCAGAAGGAAAAAGCTTTGTCCTTTGAGGAGTATGTTCATGACTCAAAAGTCATGCTGGGCTTCAATATTGTATGAAGACATTTGAAAAATCTCATCTTGATCTTCTGCTGTTCTAGTCATTCATATGATACTGCTGAGTGAAGGCTATTTGTGATTTACACCTTCAGACTATATTTTCTTCTGCCAACATAGAGTTTTTTTTCTTTTGAGAACTTTAAAATATCTGTTTAAAACAGTGTACTCAGTTTAAAAGCTCACAGCAATACATCTGGAGAGATCTGTATGCCTGGAAATGCATATTCCTGAGATTTAGGATGCTTTATGTGTCCTAAAATTTGCTATTCTTTACAATGTTTACATGGTTTATCATAATGTATCATATATTGAATATAAAATTATATGTATTTATATTAGCTAGGTACTAATTTTAATTCTGGTTTTGAATGACATGTACTGGTCATGTTAGTACTGTTACATGTTAGTTACTGGTTAGTTCTGGTTTTGAAATTCATGTCATGAAATTACATGACAAAAAAAGGGGAACAGTGCTAAATACCCTTTGTTGAACTTCGTTCTCTCTGGAAGGAAGACCAAACATATATAAAACCTCATTTCATAAACTTGGAAAATGCAAGTGCATCCAGCATATTGCAAGAGTTTTGCAATTTTATGTTTTTCTAATGATTTCCAATAATTTAAGAGTAAGAAAAAGCTCATGCCGTAATCATCTTTAACGATGCCAGGATACAGGAAACTGGTATCCATAGCATCTACGGAATTTAAGGGCTCTTGTCATGGGAATATTAGTAAATCAATATAATGTTGCTACACAACCATCTTTTTGCTACGCCTCTATAGCAAAATAACAAAATAATCTGCTTAAGGTACTTCAAGAAATTACTTCACTGTAGGTAGAACCATAGAATCACAGAATGGGTTGGAAGGGGTTTTGAAGGCCAGCCCCCTGTCATGGCAGGGTCACCTGATGATCTCAAAGTGCTGCTGCTGAAGAATTTTTTTTTTTATTAGCCCCCTGGCCAATCTTCTAACATAAGCTTGTTCTGTTTTCTACAAACTGGCAAGCTAATTTGCAAAAATCCCTGTTTCTTCCAAATGCTTTGTCAATATCTATAAATGCTGCAAAAGGTGGTGCTTACAAAACTCAAATTCCATTACATGGAATGGAATGTGGAATTGCTTTACCTGAGATGCATTTTCCTATGCAACTGGAACTGGAAATAGTCTTCAGATTTAAGAGGCAACAGATGATGAGGCTGTTACTCATTCTTTTGTACTAGATATGTGCCCTCAAAAATAAAATTAAGAAATTATAGTATTTCACGCTGATCATATACTTTTAACAAACCAGGGCTGACATGAGTTGGCTGCTGCTAGAATCACATTATACCCATGACATGGGAAAGGAGTTTCAGAGTTAACGATGTGTTCAGCTCAGATATACACTGTAAGTTGTCTGAGCACTAGTAGAACAGTAATGGGAATTTTCCAGTAAGAAATTCAGTATTTTTCAGGCATTTAATCAGCTCAATCAGTTTTTCATAAATTCAGAGAACACTGCTTTTGCTTTTTTTTAATCTGCTTGATGTACCAAATATGTGTGCTGATGTGTTGTCCTATAAACAGCCAGTGAGGGTTTTGTGGCACACACAAAGTTGCTGGATTTTTTAAAACCTATGTACAATAAATAATGAATGAAATACCCTACAGTAAAATGCAATGCAGATAAGTCATCTGAGTCCAAAAATTAAATGTGAACCAGATGCTTTAATGTTTTAAAGAGCTGGCAGGTGTCATCACACTAGAACAAGGACTCTGTCAGGACAGCTGTTCTACACGCTGAGTCCCAGCTGCAAACGTGATGTACCTTTCTGAAAACAATTCAAAATTGCCATAAATCGTTTGCTAATAAGTTTCATCTGAGGCTTCAAAGGGACTTTGGTACTTATTAAATTTCTGATATAAAAAGGTTTGCTCACTGAAGAGGTTCAATATATAACATGTAAGAGAAATTATAGTTAATGGTCACTCTTAAAAAACATTTCATTTGTCCTTGCCTGGGTCACCAGGCTATGACATTTCTTCTGTACCATTTATTTTTAGTAGAAAGAGTACTGTAATAATTGTGCCCAGTGATTAAAGATGAGGCCAGACAGTATCTCCTTTGAAACAGAGCATGGAGCAGGGATGAAAAAAAAGGCCAAATTTCTTTATCCTTTGAGATGAGACTTTTTATAACCGAGAACATCGTGTGTGTTTTACTTTAAGCATTTCGGGGACTGCTTAAATACCTTATTGAATGGGACTAATAAAAAATTTAAAGTCTTATAGTTCACAGACAAAAGAATACAAAACATCTCATAGTCCTCTTCCTTTTCTGGTAATTTTTGTTTTACTAACTGTTCTTCTGTTTGTCATTTTAGCTTAAATATTTGTCTGCAGAATCTTTTCTTCTAAATTATTCTGTTCAGGGAGCTTTTGGGCATCAATCATTGCAAAAACAACCAACAAAAGACAACAAATGACAGTCATTCATCATCTGAAGCCAATGATTCCAAGTCTGTCAAAGGACAAACTCTAAACTTGCATTCTCTCATAAGGAAAACCATAACCAAAATAGATTAATTCTGAAATTGTACCAGAGAGAATTTGTGAAGTACACAGATAAATAGAAAACAAGGCTTGATTATTCCTCAAGGGAAGCTGCTTTGCTTTCTGCTTTGTTTTGCTAGGTAGCTGTAGAGGTTTGACACTGGTCAGATTCCTGACATCCACCAAAGCCACTCTCTCACTCCCCTCTGCAGCTGGACAGGGGAGAGAATTTAATGAAGGGTTCATGGGTTGAGCTAAGGACTGGGAGACATCACTCATCAAATAACATCAAGGGCAAAACAGGCTGTAATGAGAGATATGAAATGAATTTATTGCTAACAAAATCAGAACAGGATAATGACAAATAAAATAAACCCTCAAAACCAGCTTCCCCCACCTCTCCCTCCTCCCCAGCAGTGCATGAAGACATGGACTGGGGGTAATGGTCAGTTCATCACACTGTGTTTCTCCTGCTGCTCAGGGAGAGGAGTCTGTCCCCTGCTCCGTGGTGGAGTCACTCTCTCAGGATACAGTTCTCCATGAACTTCTACATTGTGGATTCATCTCCCAGGCAGCAGCTCCCTGTGAGCTGCTGCAGCATGAGTCCATCCCATGGGCAGCACTCCCCCTCGAGCAGCTGCAGCACAGACCACTCTTCCATGGGGTGCAGTCCCTCAAGGACAGCCTGCTCCAGTGGGGCTTCTCCTCCCACGGGCCTCCCACGGGTTCACAGCCTGCTCCAGGCACCCACCTGCTCCAGTGTGGGGCTCCTCCAGGGGCTGTGGGTGGATCTCTGCATCCCCCTGGATCCCCAGGGGCTGTGGGTGGATCTCTGCATCCCCCTGGATCCCCATGGGCTGTGGGTGGATCTCTGCATCCCCCCGGATCCCCAGGGGCTGGAGGGGCACAGCTGCTTCACCACGGCTGCATCACAGCCTGCAGGGGAATCTCAGCTCCTGTGCCTGGAGCACCTCCTGCCCCTCCTTCTCCACTGACCTTGGTGTCTGCAGGGCTGTTCCTCTCACATCTTCTCACCCTGCTCTTCTCTGGCCAACTACTACAACTACTTCTGCACAATAATATTTTTTGCTGTATTTTTAAATCTGTTATCACAGAGGAGTTAACAGCATTTCTAAACTGACCCAGCCTTGGCCAGGAGAATGTCCATCTTCAGAGCCATCAAGGATTGGCTCTGCCAGACATAGTGGAAGCTTCCAGCAGCTTCTCACAGAAGCCACATTTTTAGCCTCCCTTCTACCCAAGCCGGGCCATGCAAACCCTATGCAATAGCTTATTGCTCCTGTGAATAAAGAAGGGAAAGAGCAGAAACAGTGCAACAGGGGATGATTGGAATTAAGGATGGATTTCTTGTCATTACCATGGGTACCCCAGATTAGGGCATTTCCAGAGAACAACATTCAGGGTTTGTCTGAATATTGGGACAGTATTTGTGGCATAAACTTCCTCGGGATTATATAGATTTCTTCCCTTAATGTTTTCCTAAAACCTACCACTCTTTCAGCAGGAGCATTTAATCCATGGCAAAGAAAATGAGGTCTTGCTCCTGACTTCTGCAAGTGCTAAGTTTCTGTTTGGTCTACAATTTTGTCTGTAGACTTGTCTAAATCATGCCCAAATGTCACACTTCCTAAACCCTCCAAGGGATTTGCCCTTAATGGTTGTTGCATAGCACATCTTTCAAGGAAGAGGTTTTATTTAATTTGATTAAGCAGAACATAGTGTCCATTAATGCCAAAAGCTATAGTAAGAACCCTGTGTTTCTAAACAAACAACTACATTTATTAGTAAATTTTATCAGTGATTTCATAAAAAGACAAAATAAATGTGATACCTTTACAGGGAAGGGGTATTTATGAGAGCTGAAAGAGATTTGGTAACATGACCTTTTAATAGGCTGCAGTCTGTACTCTTAAATTGAGAAGGAAACAGAAAACTGGAAAGATGGTACAAATTAGTCACAGCCTGCTGCTAGAATGACAATATCACTCTTGGAGATACTGTTAAAAGCAGAAAGAAAGACAACAAAGGGGAGTAGTTAAATATTTACCATCTGAAACTTGTAAAGGACTCAGCCATACCACAGCTCAACTGCCCTCAATGTCTTGCCTCAGGAAGATCTGGGTTTCTTGGAACCAGAACATAATTCTGCTTTGTAACATATCAGTGTTTCAGGGTCGAGAGACTAAGAGGGCAGAAGTGCTATACAGAAGTGCATCTGTCTGGATTGCTGAAAGATTAATGGAAAAAAGAAAGCAGTCAAAGGTACCATAAGGCCAAAAAAGCATAGACTGAAAAAAACCCTCAGCAGTGCACAACACAGACCAAAACACTTAGCAGAAAGACTTACTGTTAAATTCGTCATGAGTCTGATTACAGAGACACTTTTCCAACACCATTATGGGGATGCAAGATTAGGCAGTCAAATCAATTCAGTAACCACCATTTTGTTGCAAATATCATTTTAATTACGATTGGCAAATGCCAGAAGAAATCACATAAGTGGCAACCTTCTGTGGGGTTTTTAGATGAGCAAATTTATGTACGAGACTAACATCATTCCACGAGATGCCAAACATCTTTTATTTGTACGAAGCCCAAAACATTGGAAATAATCAACATTCACAATTGCATGCTTAGATCTACAAAAAGCTAGTTTGTTATCTGGCTAGGTAGGTGGATAAACGAAGCCATACGTCATTTCAGGAACAGACTGTTAAATTTATATCTAAAGAAGAAAAAAATAATGAAAGACTGGATCCAGCATCTTTTCTAAGTGGCATTCAGAAAAAACGGACAGACCAATAGCTATTAATTCACAGTTCTATGAATACATAAAACAGGAAATCAACTTTGTCTCAGTTTTCATGTTATCCTATTACTTAAAAGTCTTATTACTTAAAAAACTAGCTTTTAGTTGGAGCTAAATATAAGCTGCTATGCAGCCTAACTGACTTTTCGGAGTCATTAAGGAGAATATTTCCATAAGACAAAGCTTACTATTATTTGAAAAAAGAAAAATTTTATGTGCCTCTATGAGTAAAAAATATTGTTGCAATGTTGAACTAAGAGACTTTATTTTATACTGAGTGAAAAACTTTTGTGTTATTTCCAGTGCCAATGGAATATTAGAGTAAGCATGAAAGTATTAAATGTAAGATTATATACTATGGATCCAAGTTTTGTCTGGTTTTGTTTGGTTTGTTTGTTTGTTTGTTTGTTCGTGAGACTTTTATGTTTTTGATTTTTTTTTTTTTAAATTTTGGTTTGGTTTGGTTTTGGTGTTGTTGTTTAGTTTGTTTATTTGGTTTTCTTTAAATCAGCATAATAGTCTTCATTAATGCAGTGAAAAAGCAATTCCAGAAGTTCTCAAAGTAGTTTTTATTACTGTAGTATGACATTGCCTGGGTGGATGAAAAACAGGTAAATGTAGAGTTCTAGTTTTCCTTTCTAAGTTTTTCAGGGGCCTGGCGAATTTGTGGTAGTGCCTTTTCCTATTAGTTTGGGGGGTTTTGTGTTTTGTTTTTGTTTATTTGGGGTTTTTTTTGTTTGTTTGTTTGTTTCTGTTTTGTTTTGGTTTTTGTCTCTTTGTTCTATCTCATGTTTTCCACTCACAAGTAGGGAGTCAAAAAAGAAATGCTATGATTCTTTATGGATTTTTTTTTTCTTTTTTTCCAGAATTCTGGAATAACACTGCTTAACGAGCCACACAACTAAATAAAATTGTTTTTTCTTACCTTTTCACAAGGTTGCATTTATGTGATGCTGCAATATTAGAAGAAAAAGGCCAAGAGGTTGTAAGTAAACATAGGATAACTACGACCTTGTTTATACTAAACTGGACTTTGGATGTGGAGTTTTTTAGTTTTACTGACACTATGTCTTCCTGATCAAAGAAGTGTACTTGGAGAGTGTATTTCTATGTTTAGAAAGCAGAAATGTATATGAGAAATTTTAAATAAAAAGAAAAGTAACAAATGGGTTCATTTTACCTTTTACAGGCACACATGTATTCTGCTTACTAGGCAATTGTTTTTTTAGGTGAATCGTTTGATTAGCTTCAAGTAAATGGTTTAATGGTACTTTATAGATCCTTATTTAGTAATTCAAATAGAAATATAGCATGTAAAATGAAATGGTGAGATTAAGATGCACACGTATGCAGTTGGAGCCAACTAGATACTGTCATCAAGTCTGGGATTTTGTGTATGCCCATGTCTGGCCCAAAGACACAGCACAATTTTCAAGTGAGCAATTACAGTTGTGAATTAAGAGGGAGGTGGGGGAAAATAACTTTTTTCTCTGCCATGGAGTGGTCTTACAAACATGCTAAAACCTACCCCTTAAGCATGTACTTCTAATTTAGTATTTTATAGCTGTATATAAGGCAGTGGGTTGTGACAGTTTAAAATTCAGGGGTAACATTTTTCAAATGCTTTTTGCCTGTCCTCTTACTCTGATGGCACTCTGCATTAATGGCTTTACACTGCACCTTGCAGTGCTGTGTTTGGATTAGAGATGTACCAGCACTGAAACATTCAGGGATTTGACCAGGCCATGCTGAAGAAGAGCATGGAATGCTTTTCCAGAGGAATTGCCTCTTTGATTTGGGATTTTTCACTGACAGATTTGTGTATACAAATATTTATATTTATATTTGTTTTATTCAGTCTTAATGTGCTTTAAGAACCATATGTTGTCTTCAGAGAAGGTCTACAGATTTCCAAAAACTAGACCTTTTTATTTTAATTCTCAATTATGGCATTCAATTGATCAAACTGAATGATAGTTTTACTTTTAGACCTAAATATTGTTTTCAAAAGAGGCATATTTTTCAGAGCTTTCCTTTTATTTTTTTCCTTTCCTTTTGCCCCATTCACCTTAAATCAAGGATAAAATTGCTTAGTTTCTATTATATTGCATCTGTGCTAAATGTGTTTGGCTCCCACTCTGCTTTCTTTTTCCTCAAGGAAGAGAGAAGTGGGAGCAAATAGAATTTTGAAGTTATTCTTTGAGCAGATTTGAGGTAGAGAAGAAATGAACAGAAAGGATCTGAGGAGTGCCAACCACTAAACACCGAGGCTAAACCAAAACACAACAATATAATTACAGCTGCTTTATTCCAGATACAATCATTGCTCCCATATCACGTCTCAAAATATATTTAAGAAGAGAAGGCTCACAAAGGGTAGAATAACATGTAAAATTTATATTAAACTCTTCCACAGATCATCTCCCAGATTCCTGTAATCTGTCACCCAGGACTTTCAGCATCACATTTTGATTTGAACTTGTACCCCGTGGGTCCATGTAACTTCTCAGCATTCACCTCATCTTGTCATAAATTTCAAAAAAAACTTGTTGTTTATATTTTAATGCCCACTATCAAGGAAAACACTTTCAGAATTCAATTCCCTGCCAGAGAGGAATTAAAACCCCTTCTGGTTTCCAGTTCTGTGGAGCAGTAGTAGGTCTGTAGCTATGCCCACGAGTTCTTTGCCAGGTTTCAGGGGAGTGATTGTCCATGTCCCAGCTCGGTTTGATACGCCTCTCATCCCTCCAGGAGCCTCACGTGCACAAACAGAGAGAGGGGACCAGGATGCTCTCAGCTGTATGGATGTGCATCCTGGCCATAGCAGATGTGAGCCTGCAGCGTGGATAGGCATCCTTCCTTCCCCGTTTGCAGATTGTGGGTGGGCTGAAACATTACTGCCTGCGGGAACCTGGTGGTGCTGGAAGCCACTGGAACTCGTCTGAAATGTGCAAAATAACTATGAACAGAGGACACAAACTCAGGGAACCCCAAATATGCTGCCTGCTCTGAAATGCTCGCTGTTTATCATATTGTTTGTGGCAGCAGATTTACTTAAAGAGAACCAAATTCGTGCATTGATGGGATCGTTAGTAGTGGTAAATTCGTTAGTAGTCTTTCCTAACCTGGCTTGCTCTGCCTCGTGGGCTGGTTGGTAGAGACTCTTCTGTGGCAAGCTCAGCTCAGCAGGTCTGAAGCCGTAGCTTGAGATGGCTGGTAAGGGGATGGCTGGAATTACAGATTTGTCCAAATTTCCATCTGTAAAATTATTTCTTATTATGTGTTACAAGGTTTCTAAAAACTACGCTGCTCAGCATTGCAAAACGACAAAATGATAATTTTCTGTGTCATTGTAATTTTTTTCTATATTTTCACTCTATTTAAATGGAAGCCATCTCAGAAATTTAAGGCATCAGTAACTGTGGTCTCAGTTAAGTTTAACAATAACTTCTTTTCCTCTTCCCATATTGGCTATAAATTACCATAAGAAACAAGCAATACTTACAGCACCTCTCATGATATATATGAGTAGGAGTCAACTGATTTTGTAGGTGTGGCCATTCTAATCAGTGTTGTTCTACTCTAAGAATGAATTATCACAAGGTCAATACTTGATGTAAATTTATATTTACAAGGCGTTATCACAAAAATTTGTACTTGTAAAATTCAACAGAAAACGACACAAAACCATCTCACTTTGTGCCAAAAATATAATGAGGTTTGACAATGGCAACATAAATGAATCCATTTTGTGACAAATCTAAGATTTTAACCTTATGAAAGGATCAGAACCATATATGAACACTATTACAATACTGCTGAAAGGACCAGATGGCTTTTTTTTCCCAGAGGGAGATCTGCATGTAGAGTAAGTACATTTTATTAATGGTCATAAAATCATTTGCAAAGATTTTAAATACAAATATTAGCATATCTCACACCTGGCAAATATCTTCCTTTGAAGGAAGACATATTTCCTTTCCTTTAAATTCTGGAAACAGATTTTCCTTGAAACTAGATGTACTACTGTAATTAAGGAATTGCTTGGTCAGGTCAACTGAATATTCAGGTGATACTGGTGAAAACTCAGAACGAAGAAAATTATTGATAAGATTTTAAGAGCATTGTACCCTTCAACATTGACCTTTAACATGCCACGCTGTTTGTGACAGGTATCCTGCATTGACACATTTTTTTAGACCTTCTTTTATTGCCTGAATAATGGTTACTAATTGCAAAACTTACAATGAAATGGCATATCATATAGCACTATGAACATAACCTTGATATTTTCATCCCTTATTTTTAATCACTATTCCTTTTGTAGGAATTAGATACTGTTTGTACCTATTATTTGAGGTTTTGTCAATGCTTGGTAAGCACTGTTAAATATCATTGACATAAAGAATTCAACATTTGTACATCACGTGCCTGTTTTCCTTCTGTGGAGGGTAGCTCAATACTATCACTGTTCCTTTGCTGATGTTCCAGGGGAGCAAAAGAGAAGCTGAGTCAATCTCTGCAATGTCAGTCAGCTGTTTTGGGAGAAATGTATACATAAATTAAGCTCACTATTTTCAAAAGATATATAAATCTAACTTTGTAATTGATTTTCTCATAACACTGACTCCACCTTATTGTGGATTATTTTTTGTTTGTATCCTGATCAACTCATCCTGTGTGGAGTAAGTTGTTGATAAAGATCTTCTCTCTGCTTTCCCTAACTTTAATACTAAATCTCTAAACCTCTTAAAGGACTGATGGAAATTAATTAAGTGGATAAACCTAGAACCGTACTCCTTCTTTTCCACCTAACTCACAGGGTTTTTTTCCTAATTTCAAACTTTAACTAGGATAGTCTGTCAGTTACAACTCTTTCTGGTATTTTTTTGCATCTCC
>WAAG01002316.1:0-12883 GCA_013390105.1 Tichodroma muraria | reverse complement strand
CAACAGAACTCCCCAAAAAATTAAAAAACAACAACAAAAAAAACAGAAAGAAGCAAAGTTGAGGTCAAAGTCTCAGTACTGAAAGTGGAAACTTGCATTTAAAATACAAGAAAAATGTCAAGATGTTTGACCAAGGACAATTTTGAACAGTCATAAAAGCATATAAGTCTGAAGGTTCACATTAATGTTTATGCCTAGCATCATCCCAGGTGTTTGCAGAGAATCTCAGCTGGATAATTCTCTCTCTTTTTTAGTGCTAATCACTTCACAAGCTGGGTGCTGGTACAGCTGGTGCAGAAGTTTGAGAAATGGGCACAGCCAGGATAAGAACCTTTCCAAACTTGCCTGTGTCTTACTGATGAAACCGAGCAGATGAAGCATTTCCTGAAGAGGCAGGTATCAACATTCTTATCAAGGTTATTTAAATCTCACGCTGGCTTCAGTTGATTCACGTGGCTTATTGACAAGATTCTGTGCTGTGACATTATCCTGAGCAGTGATGCCATGGGATTAAGTCGTTGACTTTCACCTCTCCTGGTGAGCTGGCCATATGACACCACCAGATGAGATCCCTGCCCAGCCAGACAGAGGCAGCCTGAGATGGTCAGCATGCCAGCAAATCCCTCCTCTGATATTTGGGCTCCCCTAACAAAGTCTTTGAACAGATTTCTCTGTCTATCACCACCCAGGACAGATATTGCTGTGAGAACAGATTGATTAAGTGATGGAAAATTACTTCTCTGCAGTGAAGAACTAATTTAATATAGTCATAAGGATGTTGTATTCTTACACAAATGAATGCTCTATACTAACTAAACTTAGTCTGTTCATGTTGTAGGATATACTTAGAATTTTGTTTTGTTATATGAATTTAATGGTTGGGGATTTTTTTAAATTTTTAGACTACATTACAATATTTTTATTGAATGCATGAATTATTTGTAAATTAGTTTTATTTTTTCCTAGATGACTTTCCAAGCCCTCTTGGCCTCCTTCCTTGGCATGTCAGAATTTAGAAGCTGGTTTCCATGGGCTCTGTGTTTTCAGATTTTAAATTCATTTTCCACAATGTTCATATCATTAAAATTAGACGACTTAAATATTTGTGAAAACAAATAAATGAAAAAAGTGGTGGTCTGGTCAGTCAATATTATTTCATGCAACTTTAATTTTGTATGAGGCTAAAGAAACTAATCAGCTGGGGATGTGGGATAAAAACCTGTGACCTTTCAGTGGATTCTGCATAAAAGCACCTGAAAATATCAGGTAGGTTTATTTAAACAGCGCAAACTGTAGAAATGTGTTGAGTTAATTATAACCTTGAATCAGTTCCAGTTCTAAATATATCTGAACTAAGTACATAGCTTGGGGAGAGCAGGCAGGAGATGGGAAACGGCTGGGTCTCTGCAGAGCCCTGGAAAGGCGGGTTTGATGCTGCTGCTGCTGCTGGAAGAAGCTGCAGTGAATTAATTCCTGTCACAGGGTAGGTACAGACATTGAAAGGGGCATCCTTAGAAGCAGTTTTTTGCCTCTCACAGCTTCCCACATCCCACTAGTAACAAGACATAGTTCAATACATTTTCTAATGGTTATTTTCCATCGCATCTCAGCCTCCTTAACTCTTCATCCCCATCCATGGATGGAATACAGTGATCGTGGATCCTTATTTTTAGCCAGTGCTAAAGAAGCACCTTTTATTAGGTGATGCTTAATAAGACAAAAAGATAAGAAATCTCAGTGCCATTTGTGTTAGCACAAAAACGTGAAGGCTGTTTGTTGGCCCGTCACTAGCTGTCACAGCTAGTTCCGTCATATTCAAAGACTCCTTGACACCCAATTTCATTTCCGTCACCATACTTGTCTTCATGCTATGCTCATTTTTACACGCTGCACCCACAGCTTGTGCTACCAGGAGAAGGTTGGTTGGCTGGCAGGTCTGGAAGAAGGGCAGGGGACATTAGTGTCTCTAATTAATAATTGCCACTGCTATAGGAGGTGCGTGTCAGGTGAGGAACATCAGCTCTAAACAAGACACTTCTGCTTCAGTTGATTCACAGAAGAGGAATTTCCATTTGATCAGTAATGCTGAAAGGACTCAGTCACCATCCATCACTAGAGGGATGAGAAAAGAAACAAATTAAATAGATTTTTCATTTTCTTACTGATTTTCAGGTACTACTCCTGCTCTCCTTTCATTTGTTAACAGTAATCTGCCAATACAGATGGCACAGATTGCTTACGGTGTTTCAGAATCTAAGGCAATTTGGGGCTAATTGTTATGAAGAGAGTGCATGGATAAATATGATCATACAGTTGCTTTTGCTTCCTCATGCTTCTTCCTGAACCAGCTAATCTAGACACTCACAGAAAGAGGAAAATGGGATTTGGTTTACTACAGCAATATATTCAAAAAAGCTATATTTGTCCATGTTTTTGAATATAAGTATCTCAATAGTAAACACGAGGAGAGAATAAGGAAGCATTGTCTTAATTATTTCAACTGTCTCATTCACAATTCTCTCAGTTCCATTAAATGTGTTATTCCATATGTGTAAATCTTGCTCTGCAGAAAAAATGTAGCCTGTCTCAACTCCAAACCCAAGAACCTGCAGTAATTATAAAACAGTCAGTATTATTTCAGAGACACAAGCTTCAACAGCAGAATAACGTACAGTAAGGGAAATGACTGCACATTTTCCCTCTCCTCTTTCAGAGGAAATAGCTGAATTGTTTCATCTCTGTTTAACCCAGCTTTCAATTTTCACTCAGATCCCATAGCTCAGTAAAAACTCTTTCACCAAAGAAATAAAAAGAAAATAATAAAACAACCCTCCCAAACAAATGAAAAATAAAATCCTCCCAGTGCCAATTTCATTGCTAATCCTTTATGTGAGTTGGACCTAACTGCTGTCTATTGAGAATAAAACAAAACTCCAACTGATGAGGTCAGTAATCTAATTTTGCCTGAAACAATCTGATAAACAAAATTCCAAAAGCAAAGTGAATATTCTGCAAAGATAATAGGTCGAACACAGAAATCAGTCTCTCTGGGCTGGAACCATCTCTACCAAGGACTTATGCACACAGCTTTCAAGTCCTTTGCAGTCTCTCTCCAGGTCTTGAAACACCAAAAATTATGCTAAATACCAATATATAATTTTCTCCTTTAATTAATTTTTCAATCCAGGCTGGAATAGTCATAGTAATTAATTTTTCTGTGAACAATTGCAACTATATCTCCAAAGACAATGTGGCTTGATGAAACATCAAGAATCAGAATGAAACATCTGCATGTAACACATTCTCCTCTGGCAATAAACTTCAAAGAGCTGGGGGTGAAGTGAATGCAGCACCTATTTATATGTGTATAATACATCTGCCTTCAAACCTGTGAGAGGAGTTATCATAAAGTTGTTTTCTATTTTTAGCAACACTCTTCATGCATTTCTTTTTCCTTTGACTTTGTCCAAATTAAGTAGTCGCAAAGAGCGGATATTGAGCATATTTATTTAGCTTAAAAGACTGTTAAAGAAAGAAAATAACAAAAGGATATTCATAATGCTTTTTTGCTCCATGAGGAGGAGTTGCTATTTCAAGCAGAGGATATGTATTCCTAACTGAAATTGGTAGAGGCCTCGATGCCACTTTTTAAAATTAAAAACACAACCTGGACTAATGCCAGTGGTAAAAGAGCTCCATCACTCTCACTTACCTAACCTGTCTCAGGACCCAGGGCTGGGCTGAGCCATTCAGCTGATTTTTCTTTGGAGTGAGGGAGGATGGGAATCTCCAGTAGCTCGTACACCACATTCCTTTCTTCACTGTGAATTTAGAGAGCGCTTTGAGCATGAAACATCCCAGACAACAATCTTACAACAAACTCACAATATTCAAAGGAACCTTGAACTGAAAGGTTTGGATTGATACCACTGGGTAGTTTTAAAAACACTTTCATGGGCACTTAAAAGCTCTGCAAAATTAGAACTAGGCTTTTCAGTAGTTTGATTCATAAATCGTCCTTGTTTTAGTGCATTCAGTCAGGACTTTATGCTCACCTGTTACAAAAAAAATGACTAAAACTCAAAAAAATTGATCATTTACCCATTGCTATCATGGCTAGTAGGATTTCCTCTCTTTTTCTAGAGTTTCTAATAGCTTTTGAAATATGTATCTCTAGTAACCAAGGATCCCACTGGTGTGATATGAAATACTCAGCTAAATGGCTTTGGAAAGATCATGCTCAACCAACCAGTTATCAAGGTCATGCCATTATTTGTCACTTTATGGTCTATTGCCAAATGTGTGAAGGGAATGAGGAATTCACCTCTTCTCCAGATAACTCCCACTGTGCTACTCTGAAAAAAAAAAAAAAAAAAAGAAAGTAAAGCTAGTGGTACTTTGAAATTGCCATAGTGTTTTTCATATTGTTTCACCAAATAATTTCTTTGCGATTTCCTTAATAACCAACATTGTTGTTTAATGAGGATAGCTTCATAATGATCAAAAGTTACATGCTTATGTAGAGTGTTCTTATAATTACTATCATTACTATTTTAGGCTTTGGTATTATTTATTAATGAGACACCTACTTGTTGGAAGGCACCAACGAAACTCAGTTTATCACATGTAAATATCTCTAAAAGGTACCTGCAGCAGCTCTCAATAACTAAAGAGGAAAGTAGGCTTGAATAAGTTTGGCTCAGAGTGCTGGATTTATCAGGATGAATTTGGCAACGCCTGTGCTGTTTGCAGCCCCACCCAAAAGAGAAAAAGGCAGTAGCACAGGAATTTCTCTTCTGGAGGCAGGATCACTAACAGGAGCCCATCAGGTCATGGCCAATCTGTTGGCAGCGAGGTTCAGTGCTGGGAACTAACCTGAGCTGACACAGGAACAGCTGCGGGTCCCAACAAGGGGATGGCAGGCACAGACCGTCCCCAGCACGGGCATAAACACAGCCTTTGCGTATTTTAATCAGCTAGTAAGTGGGCAAAGCAGGAAATTGAGTCTGCCCAACATTCTTTTTTTTTTTAGTGTAAGAAAATATAATGCTTCAAACCAGCAACACCGAAAAACATTGTTTATAAATTCATCAGTCCTTTACAGACTAACTAATTAGTATCACCTCCTGAATGTTGTTTAAATCTCCTAATTTTCCTTTTTTATTGCATAAAACAACCTTTCCTATACCTGTCCTTCTACATTTATACCATGAGTGGTCACTGTGCAACTTGCACAGTGCCTCACCTCTGCCACCTTTGCTGCTGGAGGGTAAATAATTCTGGGGAGGAAAAGGCAGATCCTGAGAGCTGTCAAAGGTGGATCATTGCCAGAGAAACTATGTCTTGCATTTTGCAGGTTCAGTTAGTTTGTTTTAATTCCTTGTGGTCTGAGAAAGGCGGTGTTCCTCTCCTGAAAAATGAAAAACTCCTGGGCAATTAGAAAGCAACAAGGCAGCAGTCTAGACACCTGTCCCAGATTTTCATTAGGCACAGGACTGTCTAATCCCAAGACTGATGGTGTGAGATGTTTTCATTTTCAACGCACGGAGAAAACTAAATTTTTTTCCATCTGCTCCGCCTGCTTGGTAAGTGTATCATTAGGTAGCCTTTTTGTAAAGGTTTAATTTGAAACTTGAACTCTTTTTGTAGTCCAGTGAGGTAGGAAAACAATCACGTTACCAAATCGCTGCATCCGCAGATCTCTCTAGACCCATCACACAGCCATCGTGCCATTGAAAACCTTACTGCCTTGTAATATTCCATTCATTAAAAGTTAAAAATAGCCCAAAAGAAATATTAGGCAAAATATTTACTGCACTGAAGGAAGACAGGTGACAAATTAAAGCCATGCTAAAAGCACAATGCAAATTAAGAGGGCGCTTGACCCTTGTGGTGTAAGCAAGTAGCAGAATTTGAAGCTTATATCACACTTTTTTTGACAAAAGTAAGAACACCCAACTTCATACAGACTTATGCTGCTGCTGAAAGAAACAAACCTGATATAGAAGAGAAAAAAACCTTGACTTGAATAAGGTAGATGGAGAAGAAAGAGATAAAATAAGGAGAGAGTGATTTATTTTTCACTGTGCCTCATATTCGACATTCTTACACGAAATACATTTCATCTTAGTGCTCTGCAGAGCTTTGCAGAAATTCTGTGCTATAAAATCTCCTGCGTAATCATAAAACATTTGAGTTAAACATATGCTAGAGAAAAGAACAAACAAAGATATTAAACGGTCAAGAGGTCTTAAACCTATTTATCTTTTTACTGCACAACTGTGCTTTCCAGCTGTTGTTTCTTATGATGATGAATTCTGCTGTGATCATTTTGGATATTCTTTCAAGGGAGAAGATAGTTTTTAATGAAGGGGAAAAAAGACTTTGATATTTAAGATGTTAAAAAAGGCAGGTAGTTTTAGCAAATGGCAAGTAATTTGGAAAAAAAAATGTTTTCTGTTCTTACACAAATTGTTGAAATTTGCAAATTCTTTCATTACAGTGCACTTAATTTTATTTACTTGCTAATGCTCAGGGGACATACACAACCCTCTTGTTGACCAAGGCTGAAGTGCTGGGTCTTGAACCACATTTTTAAGAGAAGATGACATATGTTTCGTCATTAATTTTGTCATTGTCATTGATTTATTTGTCATTGATTTTCTCTTTGTCATTGATTTATTTTGCCAATAAAAATGCAAGGGAAGGTTACATAATAAATGAGTGCCTTCTTTAGTCTTCTGTGTTTTGTGTGCCGGCACGTGTGTGAGAAACCCAGCCAAAACCATGTGTAGTCTCCAGTGAGCTCCTGAAATGCCATCCTATAATTTGGATTGACACCAGGCAAGAAACACTGATGATTTTTGGCATTCCCATGCTTCTGAACTGCCCCTGAGTGACTGTGGAGTTTAGACTCTAAACTGGAGAATCAAAACATTCTCCTCACGGCTCCAAGAGTGTTGTATCTTAACTCCTACCTGAGACAAGATCTGTGCTTAAACTTGCTTTTGTTGCCTGATATGGAAGGAACTCTGATGCCTGAGCCTGTCTGGATGGGTTCTCAGTCTGAACAATCAGGAGATGTAACACCACAGTATTTTTCCTTTCCAATTTAGTCAATGGTCTACAGATACCAAGAAAAGAACAAATTCGAGTGTTTCTGTGTGTAATAACTGCAAACATATTTTCCCTACTCCCAGTTCTAAAAATAGAGATACTTTTGAGCTCCACCACTCAGGAAAAATAACATTCTTTGTCCATTTTTCAAAAAAGAATTTTGATTAATTTTACACTTCTCTCAGTCTCCCCCACTTTCAGGCAGCCCATTAGGCATTTTTCAAAACTTGAAAAATAATTGACTCCTTTTGATTAGTGAAAACATGAAAAAAAGGAGGTCCTATTACAGTCAGCCTACTATTCATTGCTGTTTTCATTGCCCACTGATAAACTTTTAAAGTAAAGCTCCCTAAAATAATAAGCTGAGAATTGGATTTGTTAGACCTCTACCCACTGCAGGATACAGTGGGCCTTGTAATGGATTTACGCCCATTTCCCATGAAATACAAAAACAGCAGTTGCAAGTTTTGTTACAAAACATAAAGTAAAACAAATACCTGCTTTAAATGCCCCCAATTTTTCTGAAATGTCAGACACACACTGTAGAATGGTATTGGGGAAAAAATACATGAAAAGTATAAACAAATTACAGGAAAATTATTAATCCTTTTGCTCTATCAATCTTTATTTCAATGTGTACAATCTGTACCTATTATGCCATATAGATTTGGTTAAAAGCTGCCTGAATAGATATTCTTCACTTGTTATTTAGTGACAATATATTGAAAATAAGGACCTATTTTTACACTAAGTTTTAAAACACTAGAAGATGAGGAAAAAATTTCCTTTCTACCTTCCTTTCTTTGAGTTGTTCCACATGGATACTGTGTCTGTGTACTCTGGGATGATCAGAGAAATGCAGAAGTTTGCCCTTCCTAACCCCTCTGCCCTTCCTAACCCTCCCTGCCCTCTTGTTCTCTTCAAAGGAGAGAAGAAATGAAGAATGGGACACTTGTCCTTTTTGATACCTTTTGCCATTAGTCCAGCCGAACCAAAGCTTGCTGATAAAGAGGTTATTTACATTGACACCCAGGGAACCCTCTCCAATCAAGTGTCACATCCAGGAAGACCAGCGAGTCCAAGGGCTCCATGCGCACCCATTGCTTGAACTGGTCTTGCCAAAACACCAGTCCTTCTCTTTTACAAACAAAAAGGGACCAAGTGAGAAGTGATTCATCTGGTCTCAAACATCTCAAAGTTCGATATTGTTCTCTGAGGCATTTGTCTAGGCTGGTTTCATTTGCATACATAACAAAGAAAAGTTGAGAGTGATCAAGTCCGGAATGAGTAAATAGTATTTTAAAATAACCTTTTTAAAGGTGGATAAGACAAATTTTCTCCTGAAGGTTCCTATATCTTTTCACTGACAATACAATGTCCCAGCTTAAATTATACACATAATTGTTAGAGCTGTAGTAATTTAGGGTGCAAAAATATTGTTTGAAGCAAATGAGAGCTAAGCTTGAAAAACTGAAAAGAAAGACCTTTGAGGGAAATTTGAGGAATTGTGTTTGCAAAATTAACTCTTTTTCAGGCCATGGCCATTCTGTTTCTGTGATACTCAACATGTATTTAAAACCTGGCAATTAAATTCAACAGCACATCTCCTTCAGCCACAGATTTACTGACTCGTATAAAAAAATTCACTGTTTTTTAGAAATATTACATTTGAAAGCCTAACAAGGATAATTCCTGTAACATAAGACACATCCTTGAAATCCTCAATTGTATAATGAAGGACAAACTTTGGCATCTGCAGCATCCAAAACATCCTGGAGACGGCGCGTTAACTCAATTAGTCTTTTTGCATCACATCGTTCAGCCTTGGAAACTGAAGAAAAATAATGCAAACTTAAATTGTTATTTAAGTCTAACTTCTGCCAGCCATCCCCACCTCCTGTTTCTCAGCAAGTACTTTCCAGTGTGTGTTGGTGCTTGCTATCCTGCGTGTCCGTACAAGAGGAATCATGCACCATCTGACTGGAAATACGCAAAGGCTGTGTTTTTGTCCGTGCTGGGGACGGTCTGTGCCTGCCATCCCCTTGTTGGGACCCGCAGCTGTTCCTGTGTCAGCTCAGGTTAGTTCCCAGCACTGAACCTCGCTGCCAACAGATTGGCCATGACCTGATGGGCTCCTGTTAAGTGATCCTGCCTCCAGAGGACGGATCGCAGACCGCGCAGCACTGATCGTCTAGCAAGAGGGGAAGCACGTTAGCCAAAGCCATTTGATCTTAATAAGACAGGAACCTGACCCGACCTGTTTTATTTATTAATTTGAGAGTGTCCACGGAAAACTATCTCTTGCCTTCAGGAAGTGCAAAAAGTAGGACATCTTGCGCATTAATTTTTAATTCTAGTAGAGGTTTTTTATTCTGAAAAGAGTAAACGTGCATCCTCTAGTGCTTGATTTTATGATCATGTATCTGCCCTAATATATATCATTATTTTGTATGCATTTCATTATTTTGCATACATTTTCATTATTTTGTATGCATTTTCATGCTTTGCACATCTATTTCTTTCTTAGACTAACTTTTTAAAATGTTAGTTCTAAGGCAAATACATTTGTAATCTACTATATGAATCTATATTGATTTTTTTCTGATTACCATAACAATTAGATGATCCAAAGAAGTAGAAATAAATTTTCTCATTGTTTTCATTTTATCATTAATTTTGCATTTGAAAGTGTAAGTGGATCAGATTAATATTCTTTCACACATATCAAATGGCTTGGAAAAGGAGGGAAAGCACAGTTGCTGTCCCCTTAGAAACAGGAACATTGAGGTTTGTGTCCTATATTTAACCAAATGTTAATATCTTACAGATAACAAAATACATTGCAGGACAATAGAATTTCAAGTCCAAAGTGAGTTATTACTAGCAACTAAAATTAAATTCCATGTGTGTTGACAAATCATTAACAGCAAATAAAATTATTCAAAATAAGCAACACAGATAAATACAAACAAGTTTTGAAAAAATATCATGCATTTTAAATACTGAATTGTTATTAAAAGGTTAAATAAAAACTGGTCATAAGAACAGCCGGTTAGTAATTATTAAAAAATGCATATGCTTTAAATTAATATTTTTTACTAGTTTGTTAAACATGGAAGATCTGTTCAAATGTTTAATTGGCTTTAAAGGAAACAACTACGAGGAATTCATTAAGTATTAATTAATTACTAAGCAAAGAAATTGGCACTAATGAATTTGGTTGATAGTTTCCTTGGCCTTGTCCTAATACACAATTTCATCAGTATGTTTTATACATATGGTTATGGATAGATTTTAGAATCCAGCTGTTTACTTAAGAAAGTGCAGTTATCAGGCATCTGTAAACAGGAATGACAGGGCATTTATAGAGATTGTGCCTGATTGCTGCTAACTTCACAGATGTTTTGATCTGATAAAACAGCTCTTCCAAATCTCTTCTGAATTTACTTTTGCCTGTAAATAAATAAAATAATTTCCTTTTAGGACAATCTATTCTGTTGCAGAGTTCATAGTGAAGAATGCATAAACTACAGTGACATCAATTAGTACTGCTGTAGGTAATTAAAAAACTTACAGCTCAGAGGACATTTGAGTCTTTTGGACTCTGACACTGATGTCATTCCCCCGATAATACCCTCAGTAAGTTTGGAAAGAACCATTTCTCTTTCTTACCTTCATGTATCATTTCAAAAGAGCAACAAGGAACTCAAAAATAAAACATCACAGGGCAATTATTTGAGTTCTTGTGTGATTATAGTCACTGGCTTAATGCCAGCTAACACCACCTGAGGTGTAGTATAATTGCCCAAAACCTCAATGCTTGTCATGTTGCATTTGTTAAGGGTCTGTCAGCATTATCACTAAAAATCTTGACTAACAACCATATGAAAGTGATATTCATTTTAAAATGCATGAATGCATGCAGGTAGATACATTTTGTGTGTATATATACCTATGTAGCTAAATATATAAGGTGTCTATGTGGATTGTATAATTTGTATATTCATAGAGTTTATTTATTTATGTAATGAATTTATTGCTGTATAGTAGTCATATACCATATGAAAACTATGTTGCAAATATATTGAATATATATAAAGACACAAAACGGTTTTTTATGTGTTTGTATATATATAAGATATTACATAACCTAGATTAACTCTTTTGTTAATGCTAGAAATACATATGTGCATATTTATATCTATTAACTGCAGCCTGTTTGTACCTATTTATGAGAAGAAACCTCATTTAGGTCCCATAGTGAGATATTCTGTGAATTAATATGTTGAATGTTAATGAAACATAACCTTCAGCACTCAAATATTTTTTTACTAAAATGTTCACAGTGGATGACCTGATAGTGAAATGTCTAATCAATACATAAATAAATAGTCTAAAAAATACTGATACAGTGTTTAATGTCTGATAAATGAAGAAATTAAATAAATATTTATAGATTTATTCCTTTTCAATAGTGTATATTCCTTTCAGCTTAGTGTATTCCCAACTATCAGATTAACAAGAGAGGAGCAGATAAACTATGGTATTGCAGAAAAGGGTGGAAGGCAGAACAATAAGGCATCAAAGAATAGTGGAGTCAGGGAAAGAAAGAGTGTTTTGGAGTTGAGACTGCAACTATGAGGTTTGAAAAAATATTTAGAGAAATTTGTGTGAGGTAGGGATCAAAATTTCTTATGTCAGAGGAGTTGAGATGTGGATGTATTAATCAATCTTAATGAATATTTGATAAAAAACTATGATGTTGAGTGCGCTAAGAGAATACAGAGCATTCTATGAACCTGGTCATCTTCACCATTGCACTCATTTTTTATGGCACGAAATTCAACACCCTCATCCCCTTTGTGTCAGCTGAGAACTGAAAAATACCTATCTCAACAGAAAATCCAATACATCCTAAATTCTGAAGTAAGTTATATTGGAATAAAGTTATGTAAAGATTTACAGAAAATTCCACATGTTGACATATAACCCCTGCATCCAGTGGGGAGGAGTGAGGGGAGAGGTATATTTGTATGCGTTCACTGTCCATAATTTCAGCAAGAATACTGAGTCATGGGCATTCTTGGATGTAGTAAAACAAGTTTCTCCACCTGGGACCCAGACTCTGGGAGTGCTGCATCAACTACTCTGCAGCAGCTGCATTATCATGACCTATCAGGATAATGGAATGGAAAAAAAGAGAGTGATGGCTTTCCAGATCCAAATTATGAATTAGATGTGTGCAGTTTGCAGTTCAGGGTGTTGTACTCTAAGATCTATACTAATAGGTCTTTGGTAGGCAAACAGAAGAAGGGTTTGTGTTGCTCTTTAAAGCCTGCATTACCAAATGATGAATGAATGAGTGGATCTAACTCTAGTTTATTAAAAACATCTGTAGGTGATAGACATTCACACAGTGCTGTATTGGTTTGCGTGAATTTATCAAAGATGAGCCTAGGATTAAAATTAAGGAAGGTATAATGGTTTAGACATAATTCACATTCACAGATCCAAGGATACAGAGAAGTCCCTATGTTGGATATCCATAAGCCTCATTTAGAAATGTCTGATTTAATTTTTAGTATTCCTAATTTCTGACATAACAGATGAACTTGAGCAATAAAGATAAAACTGTTTTAAGACTACATTGTGAGCTTGCCTTGTTCATTTATCACTTCAGAAACATTTCTCTGAATGCCATAGCAACCCCACCCGTGTCACGGCTGATATCCAGAGGCAGGATCATTCATGTGACAGTGAATAACCT
>WAAG01002314.1:0-69985 GCA_013390105.1 Tichodroma muraria | reverse complement strand
AAAAAAAAAAACAAACCATGCTTATTTTTGAAAGTCTGAAGCCACAGCTTAGTAATGCCAGAGCAGGGTCAGCTACAGGAGTTATCCCAAGGTCAACCAGGCAAGCCAGGGCAACTCAGCAAACCAACCCAGATCTAAACCCCAGCCCCAGCTGCCTGGGCTCCCCCTGCAACTGCACAGATTTTCTTTTTCTCTCAGAAGAAATGCCAGTACAGATAAGCAGCACAAGTTTGGACAATTGTGACCCACGAGGCACAGCAGCAGTGCTGCACACTCCAACTGCACGGGTGGGATCCTACTGACGAAGGGGTGCTACAGAGCTGGAGTGCCCCTTGTCCTGCCCTGTGGCCTTAACCCTTGCAGGTTTGGGAGAGCAATTACAGCCTGTCAGAGCTGGAGGGTGGAGCTGCTGCAGGCTCCTCAGCTCCTGTTCCCCAGCTGACACTGCACCCAAAACAGCCCCTACAAAGGAAATCCCAGCCTCGTTGTGCCTACAAGGCACAGGGGACAGCTTGGCCCTGGGAGAGCCCAGCCAAGTGCTGGAGCACCGGCACCGGACAAACGCTGTCACCAAGCCAACAGCAGAGTCATCAGGGGCCAAAGAAAAGAGCAAATATTTGTAATCAGAGCTGCAGCAAACTTACTGGTTCCTTGCTAAGCCCTAAGAAAAACAAGGAGATGAAAAGTTGGCTTCTGCTCTTTTAAGCAGGCATTGGAAATGCCTTGGCTCAGTGCAGAGCGATGATGTTTACACAGCCTCCCCATCGCCTCCCGCCAGCACTCACCCCTAAGCTCTTGTGTTGACAAGCAGCAGGGAATGGGATCTCTGTCCATGAAAATGGATGATGTCAGGGTTAATTAATCCGACCTGAGGTGACACGGCCAGAAGCAGCCTCTCCCTCGGCCGTAGGGAGAAGCTATATATAGCTCTGTGACACGATGGGACAGATCAATCACGGGGCAAAGGAAATACAAAGACACTGATTTAACAGCAAATTCTGCTCAGCGATCCCAGGAGGGCTGGCCAGCTGAAACAGGGCACAAAACACAACACAAACACAGTGCAATATGCATTTTCAGGATGTGGCATTTACTGGTAGCAGTCTGCACCTAGAATGAAGGGACTGGTAGAGGATTTGTGCATCTTCAACAGGGAAATTTCCTTCTAAGTCTGGAGGTCACAGCTGTGCGAATCACTCGGAAGCTTTGCTTCCCCAGGGTATGTGAACACTGCACTCAGTTCAAGCTGCAGACTTTGTCTTCCCCTGATTTCTCTTGCAAATCTGTCTGAGCCCAGAATACAATGCAGAATTCAGTCCAATATTCAAGCAAAGCCACACACAGCCATGAATCTCATGTGGTTCTTGATGGGAAGTTATAAATCCATCCAGGGCTGCCCCCACAGGTTTCCCAAACCTTCAGGTGACTTTTCAGCTATTTATTTATGGGATTCTAAACACAGGACACAGCTGAGCTAAGGTGACTCTTTCAGGGTGCTGGGCTTGTTCCTGAGCCATTTCCAGAGCTGATGGGGAAAAGCAAAAATCCTCCTCACTCTCTCTTCCTTCTCACCAACTACCTGAACATAAATGCAGCTCACTGACGAGCGCCTTCAGGAGGCAGTTTCAGGAACCCTTTGATGCTGTTGGACAGAAGCCTTGCTTTGGTCTCAGGTTGCTGCTGCTCCCTGGGAAAAAAGTTGGCACCTCTGAGCAGCATTTGATGGGTGGTTGTGGTGCTGGCATGGGCAGCTCCCGGAGGGAGGCAGCTTGCCTTCATCACATCAAGGGCCAACCTTAAATTCAAGCAACCCTCACCAAGGAAACACTTGTCCTTGTTGCTGGTTCCTGCTGCAATCAAGGAATTGATCCCAATACCCTAAACTGCAGTGGAGATTGGCAGCAAGGAAGGTTTTGTTTGCACTGCCTACAGGCACTGGTGGAGAAGCCGGGCTGCAGGTGGGCCGGTGCTGTTCCACAGCCCACACTGGGCAGAGTGGATAAGGATAAACGCTCCCTCTCGGCCTTCAAACACATTAATCCATAAATATTGATAGCCCTGAAGTGCTCTGTTTATCCAAAAAACAAAGGTGAAATCTTGGCAGGAGCCAAGCACCTTCCTGGAAATGGCTCAGGTTTATGTTCTTCCCAGCCTGGGAGAAGAAACGTGTGGTGCAGTGCAGCACTGGATACCCAGAGATTGCCACCTGCTCCAGCAAAGCTGAAGCGAGCAGCCAATTTTGTGTTACAACAGAAGCAGAGCTGTGGGATGAGGGATTTTCTTGCCTTAGATGAGGGACAAGCAGGAAAATTATATAAGGAAAAAATTAAATTCAACGACGCGCTGCCTCTGAAGAGTCAAGTGACTGAACACGGCAGGTGCAGCAGGGATTTCTCAATGACAAACATGTGCAGGCAGAGTGTGTGTTTATCCTGTAGATACACTGAGAAAAATATAGCCCCCATCAGTACCACGCCTGAGCACACAGCCTGCGGATCAGGACAGCCTGACAGCTGGGTATTATTTATGGCAGCTTTTCCAACTAGGTAGACATTTACAAATCAAAATAACTGTCATCTATGTTGTCTGAATGCAATTTTTGGTGTGTTCTATCCTCTGCTTTCCCCTACCTACTCTATTATTAACAGCCCCTGGTCTCTCCCCGCCAATCTGTGTTTCCCCGTGGATGTTTCCTCTGCAGCCACAGCCCCCAGACCAAAGCCCCTCGCCCAGCAGATGGCACTCAGAGGCTCCAGGAAACCCACACACTCCCAGAAATCCCTGCCCTCCGAGAAAATGGGGGGGTAATTGAGATTTTGTTTCTGGCTGACGCCATCTCGGGGATGCTAAGCCTGAGAGCCCCCCGGGCTATCCAAGGAAAACAGGTTGCAGCTCCCCCTTGTCAGGAGGGCTGCTGGTCTTGGGTGGGTGAGGTGCAGCCCCTCCACGGAGCCCAGCCTGAGCTGTGGGATGGTGTCTGACTGCAAGGAAAGGTGAATTTTATACTTTCCCTCAAAAGCTCCAAGGCAGCCAAGAGGGGAGGCGTTACAGCCACTGCATTTAGAGAAGGGATGCAGGAACAGTCCAGCTCGTGGCCACCTGGGACCACTTCTTCCCTCTAGGACACCTTCCCTGCAAAACCACGCATGGGGCAGATTGTGCTACAGACTTGGGAAATGCCTGCAGGGAACATGGCCCAGGAGCAGGATTTGGCCAGCAGCTGGTCCTCTAGAGGACAAACAACTTCCACCAGCACAGGGCAGCCGATGCCAAATTCACCTGTGCTCTCCCCCTGGTTTTCTGGGCAGCCACACAGCAGCAAGACACAGGGATAATGAAGCAAACTCCACTCGCAGTTCTGCTTTTCCCTACGGAACTTTCATTACGGGAATAAAACTAAACAAATAAACCCTCCTCGCCTCTACTCTCCAAAATAATAACCCCCAAAAAGGATGCAGGGAAAATTTATTTTTTACGCCCTCACTGCCACGGGGACATACATTTGTTTCCTAAAAATTGCAGCCCTCACCTCGCGCCCCATGACCTGCCCGTCAGGGCTGGCGCAGGGTATGGAGAGCTGGGAAGCTGGCAGGGGGCTGGATTAATGAGGGCATGGGGAGGCTGCAGCCCTCCCCATTAGCTCTCTATCATGTGCAATAAGAGCAGCTGTCCTACTGTGCAGCCCTTCCCATTCCCATGGAAACCACTGGTGCATCCCGCCAGGAGTATAAATAAACCTCTCGCGTGAACTTCATCCCGTGTGCTGCTCCACAGCTGTGATGTCTGACACCCACACCAGGGACACAGGTGCCTCTGTTGTGCATAGACACTGCTGCTCCCCCTTGTACCTATAAACAGGCCAAGGCTGGGCACACAGGAAACCAAGGAAATGAGGGACCATATCAGGCAATATGACACATGGTCAAACACCACATCTCACAACCACAGTGAACAAAAATAGCCCCGCCACCAATTCTAATTGTTATTTAAGTGTCTAAGAACAGCACTGAAGAGACACTCAGAATGCACATAATCTAATTATAATGAGCCTTGCAAAAACTAGCCCTGCATCTTGCATTCCTGCAGAGCTCCCCACGCTCTGGAAGGGAAGCACAGTCCCACCTCCAGGGTTATGAGTCCTGTTAGATATTTGTGATGGGAAATATCTGTTCCAAACCTACCCACAACACAAGCCAGGGAGCTTGGGCAGGAAGGCCAGCACTCAGCCAAGGGGTTTTGTTTCATTTTAACTGGGATAACTTGCAGATGTTTTTTTAAAAATCAGGTCCTGTGGGGGACACAAAATACCCTTAACTCTAGTTGGAGTATTCATGCTTTATTTATACACATTACACTTTTCCCACTCCTATCCCCCTTTCCTGCCTTTCCATGACCATTTTGTCAAGGAAGGGTGTCTATCCCAAACAATTTCCATGTTTGCTTTACACAAAGGATTAGGCACTGCACAATATAAGATCACCTGCTGTTGCACCTCAGGATATAGTCTGTAAGTGTTATCAGCTGCCAAGCAGGACTTGACATCCCAGGGTCTAGCCCTTACATACAGGTAGAATTAAATATCAGAAGCAATGGCAGCAAAGGAAATGTCAAACCTTTCCAGGTTTTGGGTTTTTTTAGCCAGGTCCCTCAAGCCTGCTGCCACCTGCACTTTATCAATTATTATCTTTAATAATTATTAGATTAAATGCCACGAAGAGAAACTTCTCCAATTAATTACAGCCAGAAATAGTAACGACAAGATCATTGCCAGACCCAGAGAAGGCTCCTCAATGATTCTGTGAACCTGTGAACCTGAGGCTCTGACAGCAAGGGAAAAAGCCCTGCCTGACTTTGTTGGAGTAATTTTATTAACTCTGGCTGGTTCTGTTAGTTGACAAAGTGACAGGATCCTGGGGAAAATTTCTCTGTGTGTTTAGTACATCTTTGGCAGGTGTCAAGGTATATTCTCTGGCTTGTCACTCACTGTGCTGCCCTTTAGATAGTTATTATTTCATGTAATTATGATTATTACATGCGGAGATGCCACCCTTATGAATAGCCTCTGGTTGCTGTCACTCACTGCAATGTGATGCGGGAGGATGAGTTGTCAGGAAGGAACTGCAGGGTATGAAGTTGCCACATTTCTCTATTTTAAAACAAATAATCCGTGTTTTTGCTGGTCATCCCTTTTCACTTAGCAAGTGGCGTGCTCAGGACCAGGCAGCACAACAGAAAATCACCTGCTATAAAGCACCATGCCAGAGTCACAGAGTAAGGGCACCCAGAGAATAATTGTGAAACAAAGCTTCCAGGAGGAGGAAGGGTAACAACCCCCGAGCTGCACATCCATGCTCTACTGTGAATCCTCTGTGGCATTTCTGCTCCAGAGATGCTGTCTCCTTTCCTTTGCTGCTCAGTTCCAAATACCTCCTGCAGGTGCCCACGCCTGCCCTCCGGGGGAGATGCACCCATCCCACCTTCCCACACTTCCCTGGCAGCTGAGCTGCCCGTTGGGGGTGACCCACGCTCCATTTCCTGCAGAGCCAGGGAATTACACAGGATTTCACACCACCTCCTCAAAGTTAAGCATTCCAATAAAAATCCTCAGTTTTGCAAAGCTGGGTTTCTGGAGCAGACATGCCAATAATTCCTGCTCTGGGACTATTTCCCACAAACCAAAGCAAACCAAAATAAACGATGATTCTTTCCCAAAGTCTGCTACAGACTTCAATTGACCTTGGGCAAATCATTTTGTATTCCAGGGGCTCTGCTGGAAAATGGAAGTAAGGGTATTTTCTGAAAACTCTGGCCAAGAATTCATTCCTACAATAACCCCTAAAAATAACAGCACAAGGAGGCTGCAGTCTTGACTAAAGCCTTTTGGAGTAACTGCAATGTTAAAAAAATGCACTTTCTCAGTCGATTTCAGATACCCAACACTTCTACAGCACAGCTTCCACAGGGAGTTATTCACAATTACAAATAGATCAATATTCATAAATCGTCTCCCTACAACAGCTGAACAAATCATTTGTAATGATTCATTTCCTTGATGAATTTCACCTCTTTTCCAGTTTGCAAATTATGTGTGAACAGAGCTGGATTTTCCAAATTGATTTCCTCCCCCCCCCCAAGCCTTTTTCCATCCCATGTAATTTTTGAGAACAACTTTACATCTTAAAAGAACTCCAGGCCCTGCATCCTTGCCTGGCCAGAGCTCCCCACCAGACTTGAGCCATGGTTAGCAGCAGCCCCCTCACTCCAGCCCCGATTCCCCTGCTCAGATTAATGGTGCTTATGAGCTGCTTGGCTGCCTGTGTTCCTTGCCAGGATGAGTGCAGCAGTCACCATCAAGTTTCTACTGCAAATACTTCAAATATCTCAGTTTGCAGTCCTCTTGGAGATTAATTGAACAAATATTTCCCTTCCACATGAACACACTTCTGCCAGTAAACGTGCTCACTAAAATATTCACAGCAAGCTAACACAGAAGGACAAAGGAAAGGTAATATTGAAGCCAGGCCGGCTGAAGCATTTGCTCAACTTAATACCTGCTCCCTGCTCAGCTCTTTTCGCATATCTGGAGCCATGGACAGTATACCAAAGCATCCCAACTCCAGATGCTCCCCTCGATGCCCTGATCCGTGCCTGTGCCTCACTGCCTCCTCCTCAGCGTGTAGAGCCATCACCAGCCATGGCACATTTGGAAAGGACTTCTCTCAACACTGCAGTCAAACACCTGCATCCCAGCCAGGTTGGTTCTAAGCCCTGGCCACCCCAGCCATGCTGCAGGGGTTCCCCAGCTCCCTCCAGCTCAGGGCCTGCTCTCCAGCCAGCTCTGCACTCTCCTCCCACAGCTGCCAGGGATCCTGGTTCCGCTGCACTGGCACCGAGACCTCCTCTGCTCCATGGGGGAAAGGCAGATTGATAATTAAATCCACTATTGAGATATTCACATTCTGTTCCCTTGCCATTTAAGCAGACATAAAACATTTTATTATTCTGCTGATTTAGGAACCTGAATTTAAATATTAGAGTATTAAAGTGATACTTAATTAGTTGACTGAATGTTCTCCCTTTTATCAGTGTTGACAGATCTTAATTATAGCATGGGCTGTGAAAGCTGATAGAACAGCTGATGGCAGCAGCACCGCCAGGAATACTAAAGTGTGTCAGAATTACTTGTCTGTTTTCCCTCTTCCCTCTTGCTCTGTTCTTCAGGCACACTCTGAAGTCCTTGGCAAATAAAGCCAACGCTGCAGCCAAGCCTGAGCAGTTTGGCATTTACTCTCAAGGACGTGAGAAACTGCTTGCCCTTGAGAGAGCCAGGATAATCTACAGGCCCAGACTTTTGGAAAAAAAACCAAAAAAACAAAACCAAAAAAAACCCCCATATGATGGGAAGTTATCTCCTAGTTAATCATTTTCCTATCCACTAATCAAGCAGACACAGAGATTATCGTGGAGCAAGAGTGCTGACGTTAGTTATTCACTTAAGCCACGCTTTAAAATGCAATTCAGACGTACAGGAACGTTCACCCCAATGAAACCTGCCCTTAAGGTTTTCAGTTGCCATCATCCTGACAAGTCCCTGCTCCAGTGACAGCAGGGGTGGCTCTGAGAACCAGCCACGCCAGGCAGATTGAGGCACACCCCTGGTTCCCATCCCCTCAGCCCATGCCAGCACAAAGGGGGCACTGCCCTGCTTCAGTGCCTCCCAGAAGAGGCTGAGGGTTCAGCCTCCTTATTTACAGCAAGGACTGTGCTTGTTCCTCTGCCACAGCACAGGGATGAGGGCTCTGGCAGGAGGCTTCTGCTAGGGTGAATTACATCCCACAGCAGCACATCCTTCACCTTCCTGGGATAATAACAAATGTCCACCTTCAGGGAAGGTGGCTGGCAGCAAGTAGCTGTTGAAGAACATATATTTTACCTGCCTCCTGCAGGGGCCAAGCCATTCACTCTAAAGCAGCAGCATTTAACACAGCTCAGCAGTGGAGGCAGTGACAAAGCACAGCACATGCAAGAGGAACAAGGAAATGACAGCTTGGGTTTGGGCTGGGAACACATGAAGTTGGGCTTGTCACCTGTCTTGGATTCCTGACTTGCTAGCCCACTTGCCCAAAGTCCACCATCCAACTCAGCCTAAGGCAACACCAGTCCCTGAGTTCTTTTCTATTTCTTTTAAGGCAAAGTAGGAGATCTGCAGCTTTAGTTAGATCCTGGCATCCCACAAGACTCTGCCAGAAAAAATTCACTTTGCCAGGAAAGGTGTTCGGCCCCATTCCATCCCCAAATGCTCTAAGTACAGCAAATACTGTCCCCCCTTGACTGTTCAGGCAGGGACGGGGAAAGATCACTGTGCTCCAGTCTCATTTCTGCAAGTTCACACTTCATAGAAACCAGCAGAATACAACCTGCTTACATTACATTGCTTGCAGAAAAATATTGCTGTGAAAAATGTGAAGAAAATGAGGTAGGAGCAATGTGTCGGAGCCAGTTGTCTAATCAGCTAAAGTTACAATCCTAAACCAGTCCCTAGACACCAGAAATACAGCTCAGTTATCTAAAGTGCTGAGTGCTGCCTGCATTTCAGCTCTGCATCCCCGCCCAGAATACTTCAAGATTATTAAATCACCCAGATACAATTTTATTCTGGGGAAAAAATGTGGTAAAAATAGTGAATAAAATCAGTAATTTTCATCAGTTTGTGTATCCTGCCTTTAGCTCCTTCCTTTTAAGGCTGCAGAGACAGAGAAGTTTAAATCCCAGTGGTATGCTGATGCTTTATAAGTTATTCCAGCATGAACGATCTCAACCTCAGGAACGATGTGTGCAAGCACTGCCAGAGCAGAGAAGACAGGCGTGGAAGAACAGCCCCTTTGTTGTCACGATTCAGGCATGTGATGGGTTGTGACACCTTTTCTGCCAGTGCCATCCATCACTCACAGATGTTAGCACAGAGCCACGCTACCTCCCCACCAAGGAGCTTCTGATTTCCACTGCCAGTCACAGAGGGAAACAAGTGCTTTTTTCCTGCCTTTTTGCAAAGAGGTAAGAAATAACTTCGCACTTTGCACATCACAGTGGGCAGGCAGAGGATCTCTGCACTGGCTAAAGGCACCTCCCCGCTGCCCTGTGCCATGGAACTGATGCTGTGAGTGCGGCCTCGTCCCCTGTGAGGACCTTGTCCCTGGTCTGGCGATGGCCAGCACTCTCCAGGAGCTCAGTGGGGAATGCTGCCAGCATAGCCAGTGCTCAGACCTGACTCACATCAGGCTTTTTTAGTTTATAAATTAATCTAGCTGGGGGAAGAAGTACCCAGGCTGCAACCCCTGCCACTGGCTCTGCTGCAGCAGCAGGGCTGGATCAGCAGGGCCTGCCTGGCTCCTGGCCTTGCCTTTATAAACACACTTAACGATCAGCAATGATGTCTTGGCAGCCTCAGCCTCTCTCACTAATGCCCATGTGCTAGGAGGGCATTTTGCCCGCTCTCAGACAAGCCAGCCCCGTTTAACAGGGCAGAGATTTAAGAGCAGCAGCCTGCACAGCGCAGCCGAGCGCCAGGCAATCCTCTCGCTGCAGCAGCCAGGCTTCCTGCTGCCACAAAGCTTCTCCACCTAATGAACCTGCCTCCCAGGGAGGGAAAGGCATCCAGGGGACAGCAGCTTTCTGGAGTCCTGCTGGTGCTGGCTCACAGCAGCCCTTTCTGACAGGCAAGGAGACATTTGCTGCCTCTCTGCTCCGCCACGCAGCGCCCGACAGGGACAGGCAATGAGGTAATTTATCTAGTTGAGGTTTGCAGGACTAAATGCCAAGGTAGCATCCTGCCCCGGTGATAAATCCACCCACACGTGGATTCAGCACAGTGTGCAGGCTGCGGGCGACAGGCAGGCAGCAAGGGAAGGGGTCTGCCTGCCCTCCAGTCCCCCTCCATTCACCAAGGACACCCTGATGCTCAGTTGTCATTCTTCATCAGTTCCTGGGTGAAGCCCAGTTTTGCCAGACCCATAAAAAGGCAGCAGAACAGTTACCCCTGCGCTGGGGTTGCTGGCACTGAGCTGCCACCAGTTTGCACTGCTGGCAGGGGGTTCTGGCTGCCCAGGCCCCCAGTTTCACTCACAGGAGGGCAGCTCAGTGCCTCCTGCCTGGAGGATGCTCAGTGAGTGCAGCTGCAACTCAAGGGCTTCCCCTGAGCAATCCAGCCTGGAGTGCTTCAAAGGTTAATGCCATTTTTCTCCAAGTTATCCCATTACAGATCCATTCTAGGCAAATCTGTCATGTTATATTTCAGAGATCCACGCACCTGGGCACTGCCCACATGGAGAGGGAGAAGAAGCAGCCTCCAAATTGGACCTTGTTTGCCAAGTCATCTCTCGTCACTGACCTCAGCAAGATTTTTCCCACCACCACAGTTTTTCTGCCACTATGATTACACTGAATGAGTTGTAGCATCTTCCTGGTGTGTATTGCCTTCCTCTGGCCACCATCCAGTGTTTGCCCCACGAGTTCCCTGTCTCTCTCCAAGAAGCTGTCACAAATGGAGCCACAATGAATGTAATACACAGACCACAGCTTTCCAGAGAGCTGGCAGGCTCGGCCAGCAATGATAAAAGATCAATGAGAATTTCAGTTGTTGTTTTAAATGCCTGTTGGGCTGCAAGCTCCCTACCTTTGATCACCAACCAAACACAGTGGGTTGTTTTTTTTTTCTTGATTTAATTTGTATGCACAGGGTGGACGAGAGGTTTAGGATTCCACAGTGATGAGGGCACTAGAAACAAAAAATGCTGCCCATGGAGTCCTTCCCTCAATGAAAGACAGACTAAACTGGAAATACAGAAAAAGGAACAGGCATGGACTAAGCAGGTCCCTCCATGATCCTTAGAAAGAGAACCTCTACTGAACAAAAGAAATGCAAATGCCTTTTCCTCCAGGTTTCCTTGCATTTAGGACAATTATTTTCCTTCAATATCCATCAACAGAAAGGAGTTAAACTGAATTTTCTCAGTCCACAGCCTGCAAGTGTATTGTGCTAGTGCAAGGACCAGATCCCTCCAGTGCAGCACACCAGGCGTGGCCAAATGGCAGCTGGTGCAGTGCTACCTTGGCTTGTGCCAGCTGAGGCTGGGACCCCTCCTCTCCAGCTGCAGCTGGCATTTCCCAGCCTCCTGCTGGCATCACTCTCGGTGGGCAGCAAAAGCTTCTGCAGCACTGTTGTGATGGGAGCTCGCTATCAGAGGATGAAAAACAGTTTGCAGCCAACTGTAATATCATTTCAGCAAACAACACGATCAATCAATGGCTGTAAATTAAGCATTTTGTTTACTCTCCACACAGCAAGGCTCTTCCCTGGATGCAATGCCAGCATCAGTGAGCACTGCCCAGAGTAGCTGCCTGGCACACTGAGATTGTGAGGGACCTGTGCCACCCTGCAAGGCACTGTGACCTGGGGACATCCATCCGCAGGACTGCTGCCGTCCTGCTCTGCTCCTGCTGCAGGCAATTAGCCCTTTGCTGATGGCATGTGCACCTTTCAGTGCTGGCTGGAAGGCTCCCAGGGACAGTGATAAGCCTGTCCTGTCTCTGCCTCCCTCCAGCTGCCTTTGGGAGGGCACAGGAAAGCACATGAGATCCCCATGAATGCAGCAGTGCGGCAAGTGGAAAAGTAAAAGGGGACCAGCTTCTGCCATCAAGTCCAGGCTCACCTGCTGTCTTTGCTGAGGCTGTGACAGACAAGAAACTCTCTCATCACCACCCCAATCCTGTTAGAAGGAGAGGGGATGCTCCAAACGTGAAAAACAGGAGAAACAGAGGCTGCATCTCCCACTGCCTTCCACACTCAGCTGCCAGTGGCACAGTGGTTGGCATGAGGCATTCCCTCCCCAGGGAGGGATTCACCTGTGCAGCATCCACCCCCAGCATCCCTAATTCTGGTTCCAGTGAGCCTGGCCCTCCAGCTGGCATTGCCACAGACCCTCTGTCTGCAGAGTGGGATCAGCCCCTGCCCGTTCCCCATCCAAACCCCTTCAGCCCTGTTCAGCGCACAGTGCACCAATGCTTCCCCTCGCTCCCACCCCCACAACGTGGGAGAGACAGGACCTTTACTGGCACTTTTTATGATTTCCTGGTAATGTGTATATGTCTCCCTTCTGGCACTTTAGAGCAGAGGTGAGACTTGAGCTCCTATAAACCACCAACACCAGGAAGTCAAACAAGTCCCTCTCCCCACATAAACAGTGCAGAACAAGCAGAGCAGTAATTCACCCGTGCTTTCAGGGATTCCCCCCCACCTTTCCTTTCATCTCTCACTCTCCCTCACAGTACTCCCTCCCCCCTGTCCTGCCACAGCATTTGCAGGCAGGCACTGGATTAAGGGAAAAGCACTCCAGGAGCTTTGCTACTATTGTCATCTCACAGTCTGTCTGTTCACAGTTTAACCATTATAATCCCTGCTTTGTGGTCAGATGTGCCTTCAGCCACACAGCAGACGAGTTGGAAAGATCTTACACAACTGTTTCAAGCCAGAGTTTAGAAGTACTGGGGTGTCAGGAACCTCAGAGGGCCACACTCTGAGACACTGATGGACACAAACAGAGCTAAGAGGCTCACACGGGGACAGGCTGGGAGAGGAAACAGAAGCAGAAAAATGAGGAGGGGAAAAAATTCACACAGCAAATCACAACACCTAACACCTAACTAGGGGTACAACACCTAATACAGCCCTGAGAGCCTGGCCAAAAATCAGCACATCACCATATCCTGCTCTCATTAGGGGTGGAAAGCCTGTAAAAGGAATTGTTTCTCCTGTCTCTGACCAACAGCTGGTAACCTCCTCCAAGAAATGAGCAAAAAGCTGTTTGCTGGTAACCCATGCAGCTCCTTCTGCACACTCGGGACACAGCTGCATTTTAACAGCAGTAATTTGCACTTATTTGTAGTTAGCATAGTGGCTGCAGCCCCTCTGGGTTGGGGGACGTTACATACGTGAATGACAACAACATTTCAGAGGATGACAGTGATAGCCAATACAGACTGCTGAGTTCCCTGTAAGGAAGTATTATGAAGCCCATAAAAGCTGCAAAGGACTTTGCAATTGCCATCAATTTAATAGGGAAGATGCTGCCCATCACTATGGGCAACAGGCAAAAACCTGAAAAGAGATTTTCCAGCTGAGACAGGAGGGAAATGGAACACCTTGGGTAAAGACCACAGGAAGAAGGGACCAGAGCTGAGAATTGAACACTGATTCCTGCATATCAAGTCATAGCCACAGGCTATAACATGATAAGATATCCAAGAGAATTCATTCAATAACTTACTGTGAGGGCTTTTTTCGTTGTGACTTTCTTTTTCCTGTGGACCGCTGAAAATTGACTACTGTATAATTATTTGTGAATACAACTTTCCCACATTTTCAGCCAGCTCCAGGGAAGTGAGAAAGCTATATTTACTCTGGTTCAAGTGCTTTGACTCTCAGCAGATCAAGTGCAGCATAAATCCCCAAGCCTCCCAAAGAGAACATGTGGACCACTCTAAACTCATCGACCCCACTGCAACATTAGCCCTGGACTGCCCCTCATCCCAGCCCTGGGTACACCACTCCATGAAAGCTGGGAAAACAGCTGGGAGCCTCCAAGCCTTTGCTCATCTCTCAGATAACGCTTTCATTTCAGTGAGGTGGGTACAGGTACCCTGGGATGAATTCAACTGTAAATATTCAGAGTGATTCATTGTTTGGCTTTCCTCTCCAATCTAAATAGTTGGAGCTGTCAAAATTGATCTGAGTTTTTACGGTACAATACTTTAGAGAGAGAACAAACTGTGGATTAAATTTGCTGTTGTGGCCCAAAATAGCTTTCAAATATCAACACAGGCAAGATACGCATAAAAGAGACTATTTCCTTGTGAAGCAAGGCAAGCCCTCACATCTCCATTTAACTGTTTCTCCCTGGAGATGCAAAACAGCATGCTGAGTGTTTGAGCTGCCTCCTACTTCCCTTCCCCATCATTGGGTTAACTGGAAGCTGTGTAAAAATCTCTTTTGCTCCCAAAAAGTCCCTGCTTGGGCCCAGTAATCTGTCCAGTGTGGGAGCAGAGCTGAAAATGATGAGTGGCCCTTGCTTTCTTATTATATCATTAATGTAGTGCTTATGAGAACAACAGATTATTTTTGTTCAGTGGGTATGACTGCTCTGACTTCTATTTCTGTACTCTGCACCCTTCCAGTAAAGAACAAAAAAAGAGTATGGATCATCCAGCCTTCAGGTTCAGGGACATTCCCGGGTTTGCAGACCCCTTTCAAGCACACAATCATCCTTGCGGTGTGATTCTCCTTCCCCTTCCATTGCAGGGAGGCTACAGACATAAGACACTGGTGGCAGACTGGAGAAAAAAGGGGGAAAAAAACCCAAGGAAACAAGGTAAAAAAAACCCTTATCTTACAAAAATAAAGAGCAGATAAAATCTTGTCTGGTAACTCCCAGATTCCTGAGGTCTGGAGTGCTGAGTCTGCTCTGTGTGATTTTCTCCTGAGGATGCCACAACACCTGCTGTAGGTGTTCAAGGACACGTGGACATTGGCCTGTCCTGTTGTGGTGGGATGTGTCCTGCATCTTGGGGTTTGACCCTCAGACGCTGCAGATGACAAAACACTGCCCCTTTGAGTCTGCCAGCATGGCATCGATAACTTGGTCTCCACCTCCTTTCTTTGGTGTAATCCTCTCTCCATGGATACCTGCTCCCAACAGATTCCCCTGTGGCTGCAGTTCTGCTAAAGGCAGCAGGATATGTTCTGCCACTTCATGATGAGAGAGGAGCACAGTGATGAAAGAAAATCCCTGTCCAGAAGGAAAACATTCTCAATTTAAAAAGACAGAAGAAGAAAACTATTTTTTTCCAGCTGGAAAAAAATCCATGGGTGGTTTTCTAAATGTGAGCTGCTGCTTAGGTAAGAAGCAGTCAAACATACATGTGGGTATATTTGTAATCCAAGGCAGTCCACATCCCTACTATGAGCACAGCAACATTCCAATTACACCAAGTGCTAGAGGAAAAGATAACATTTTCTTTTGTTGGTTTCACTTTTTAAAAAAACCTAAACAAAACAAACAAAAAGACCAGAACAAGGCAGTTTCTTGAAAGAAGGCCAGCTTTCACAGGAGGCACTTTCCAGCATTTCATGTAAAAATTATCAAGCAAGCCACTGTGAGGCGGTATTATATTGAAAAAGTACAAATAAAATAAAAAGAAAAGGAAAGAAAGCAGTAGCATGAAGGGAAATTAAGAATTCTTCATACAAATGTACGACTGTTATCAGCTCAGGGACTGTGCATAAGCAGAAAGGGACACAAGAAAAGAAAAAGCCAAAGAATGCTCACAGTTTCTACACAATTTTTCATTGTTCTCTTTGGACATCTCCTAGTAAAGCTTTTCCTTTTTTTAGGGTGCACAATGTGAAAATCACCAAATGTGTGTTTTGACCTTTGACTCAATAATTAAGCTCATGTTGGGGTCACAGATTCCCCTGTGTGACTTATGTACTCAGCTAAAACAAGCGAGCTTTTAAATCAGGTGAGCACCCAGTGCTCCCACAAAGGTCGGGGCAGAGGCCAAGGCACACTCCTTGGCTGGAAATCAGCAGGGATTGTTTCAAGAGAAACAGATAAAGCAATTAATGTTCATTAGAGACTGGAGATTTGAAATAAATTGTCCTTAACCCAAAACACAACCACATTGCAGGTCAGACCAAAAATCACCTGTGCAGCCAAAGTCAGTGACTAAATTTTGGGCATGGGAGCAAAAGATGAAGCAGAAAAGCTTGGTGACAAGAGGGGAAACACTGGCCCAAGAAAGAGCTCTTTAGGCCAGCTATTGGCTGGCAGAGGCCAGGAGCCATAAGCAGGGAAACACTTCCCAGTTTAAAACTGGAACAGTGTAAAAAAGAAAGGGGACTTGGTACATCCCTGCTAAAAAACCACTTGTGACTATCCCCAGACTTCCCCCCAATGACCAGGACAAGCTCTAACGAGATGTACTATGAGAAGATGTGTGTCCGGGGTCTTTGCATCCGTGCAAGAGTGTAACTGTGCCTCAGTTTCCCCACCCAGGACGAGGCTACAGCCTTGGCTTTGTCCAGCTGCTCTCTGAGGCTGAGTCCCTTTCACTGCGGGCTGTGGCGATGCCCAGAGCAGGGGAGGTGCTACAATGCCACAGGAAATGAACGCTGGGGGAGCTCCCTGCCCTGAGAATACAGCAGTGCTTGTGACCACAGCCACGTGGACACCATGCTATGAGGAAGAGTTTTCAGGGGAAGAGACACATTTATTAAAGGAGCCCTGGAGGCAGGAGGAAGGGGCTGCTTCCCAAAGCACCAGGCTCCTCTCCAGAAACCCCGCTGTGCCCCGCTGGACTGCCAGTGGCAGACAATTAATAATGTAGTGGCTGTCTGCTCCTGCCAGGGACCCGGGGGAGGCAGGCCAGCAGCTGCCTGCTGCTCCATTATTGAACAGATCTGAGAACAAACGTAATCTGTTTTCCATTTACTCTTCAGGGATTACTGCATGCTGCCTTTGTCTAGAAACTGTCTCCACTTTGCAAGCCTTTTTCCATCCATTTGCACAGCCCTGGTCAGCCTCTGGCTCCAGAGGGGATCCTGATTTCATGGCACATCTCTAGACCTCCAGACCTTCTAACTAAGCCAGGCTGCAAAATTAGACCATGAATGAACAAGAGCTGGGAGAGGAGGACCCAGTTTCACAGGGTTCCTCTGCAGAGCATCTGAAGAGGAGTTGTAGGTGTAAAATTTGGGGAAGGTTTGGAGATACAGTTTTACATCCTTTAATTTAAAAGCCAAATAACCCAAAAGACACAGCTTTGGATTTATCACTGGAGCAAGCCACCTCTCCTCACTCTCAGCATCAGCTGACAGGAGATGGTCCCACACTCAGGACTTAGGCATGGCTCCAGGCAAACAGGGTAAAGTGTGTCACTTTTACCTGCTTCTGCTTTGTTTGCCCTCCAGTAGCAATAACTGAGTCACCAAGGAAAGAGGGATATTTGCTTTCTGATTTACCCAAGACTACAAGCTGTAGCAGAAGTTCTCTAATAACCCTCAGATCACAACTGCAAGGTCAATCCCATTTCTACATGTATCCCAGAGGACTGAGTGGAGGAAGACAGGATCTAACAGGATCCCTCTGAAGTGGCTCAGACTTTATCTCTGGCACCAAGAACAACAATCATCTTCCCAGCAGATCATCTTCATCTGGGTCCCTGGGGCTGTCCCGCTACGGAGCAGAGCCACTCCTGCAGTTTACGAACAAGGTTGGTCAGAGCAAGGCTCTGATTTGTTATTGCACTAAGGACAGATGGATGAAAAGGGTAGCTAGTCCCTGATCACCATCCAAAAGCTCTTCTGCAAGATCTGGAGCAGAAATATAAAATTTCTGTTCCCCAGGCTATTTCTACACAGTTGCCATTTGCATCTGTCAGCAGGTGGCACGGGAAAGAGAATCTCAGCTCTGCTGCCAGAGGCAAGGAGACCATGGATGACTGCTACAGATACGAGCTTTTCTGAAAGATATCTGTAACTTTTGGGTTCACTGTTTTTGCCTCAACCCCTCCAGCACTCAGTATTCCTTTTCTACATGAAGAAACAGCTTAAAGTGCTGTCATGAGCTAACAGACAAATCTTAATGGGTCTGCACATCACCACCCAAGCTGAAGGCAAATGTTCCTCTGCATTGAGGCAGGGTTATGAAAGTAAGGACACCCTTTGGAGTATCGCTGGCATTTCTCACACCAGTTAATGCTTTCCCTGCAGAGAGATGAAAATTTGGGAGGAGAGGATAAAGAAGAACAAGATGAGAACGAAGAGAATAGATGGAGTCTGCCAGTGTCACAAGATGTGCTGGCAAGTGGGCAGCCAACTTCTCTCTGCTTGAGAAAGAACATGTTACCACAGGCTGAGACCTCAAGAACTTGGCTGCTGTAGGTGGTAAGCACACATTCACTTTCCTAAGTTACCTGGCTTCTCAGCAATCACTGCTGGCTGCCAGCATTTCACTAACTGGAGAGTTAAGCCCCCACCTAAGGACATGCTACCCATAACAGGACCCCAGTGTTACTGTAAGGTGCTGTTACTTTTTGGGTTTGACCTCAGAGCTGAAGGGGTCAGAAGAGCTTGTTTGTCAACAAGATATAAGAGGCCATTTGAGAGCTATTCAAAGAAGCTTCCTAAAGTCCAGGGCTGAGAACAAAAGCCCTTTTGGTACAAATCCATGACAACACTTACGTGTATTAACCCATGGCACATAAATCCTTTAAACAGCATGAAGAAACCATTAAGCAAAACCCATCAAATCCATATAAAAATCATGCTTGCAGAGCGGGAAAGAGGTGGAGGAAACATACAGTTCTTTCTAAATGTCTGACTGAGGAGGAAATGTTTGCAGAAGGAGTGCAAAGACCCCAAGGAATCCATTAAATTCAGCATCACCACAGTGCACTGCCAGTGTGGAAGGCCTCATTACTCTCAAATCACAGCCTCTAACCCAAAGCACAGAACTGCTTCCGTGATATTTGTACCTGGAGAGGATAGGCAGTACTTCCTTTCAGAGACACTTGCTGTCTACAACCTCTTGCTCTGACACAAGAGGATATTTGATGTCCACGTGCACTGCACTGAACCAGAACACACTCCCATCTCAGCATCTTGAAATAATTGAGAGTCCTTGGAGCCAAATGCAGAAGTGGCTTAGCAGCTGTAAGGCAGCAGCACATTGTTCCCATGCTGTGTGTTCATAGGAAGACCTCAAAGCTCTTTGAGAACATCACAGTGTCATAAGGGCCTTGCTGCAGCCATTATGAAACTCATTTAGCTGGTGTGTAAATGGAGGCCCAGACAGGATAAACAATCTGTCTGCTGAAAACTGATCACCTCTGAAATGGCAGCCCAAAACGATTAAAACTCTCATTTTCTTTACTTATTCCAAACATTTTTCCATTTCACTGGTGAGGCAAGGGGACATTATTGCAAATGTTTCCCTCCCCATCCTAATCCACTCTTCATCACTGTCTGTTTTGAGACAGCAGAAGCAAAAGAGTTACCATGTGTGGGGAAGGAAGCACCTCCTTCCCCTTTTGGGTAGATCAGCACACCATGGCTGCTTTTACTTCTGGGCTCCTGCACCAATGCAGTCACAACTGGAAATCTCCACCCTCAGCCTACAATTGCCATAGGCACACCAGTCTGCAGCATAACTACAGGTTTTGGTAAGCAGCAGTGCTTGCCACACACCAAAGTGTTTGGCTGGCCATGCTGGATACACAAAAGTAATGGAAAAATGGAGCCATCCTTCTGCCACATTAAGGACACTGATCAATGAAAATGCTGCACTGAACAGCCTAATAGTGTTGTTAAAAGATCATTGCTGCTTCTTTAGCTAACAAGTAGCTTCTGAAAAAATCATTTTTTATGGAACCCAAGAAGATATATCAACACTGGCTGAGATCGCCAGCAGGTGTAAATTGATGGAGTTCCACAGATGGCCATGGAATTGCCTTGATTTAAAATCAGCTGGTAACTTAAGCATGTAGTATTTTGCAGCAGTAAATAATACCCATGAAAATTAGACAGGGGGTGAGGGGTCAGACAGGCTAAAGCTATTTTCTGTCTGTAGTCTCCATGCTATTTCCAGGCTGTGGAATTCTTTCAAGAGTGCCAGGATACTCAGGGTCACCTGTAGGGTCCTGGCTGGTCTGTGACACTGTCATGAGTCAGGCTGTTCCTTCAGACTGAAAACCAGGGACGGGTGTGGTGGCAAAAAGAAAATGCAGGATTCATTCTCTTGCCAAAGCTACTGGTGTAACCCCAAATGATTTGAACCAGAAGTGCTGCTCCAAAAAGGGCTATATTTTAAAAAATGTGGCCTCCATCAGGAGAGAGAAATAGCGTTTGCTTTTGTGACTCCTCACACTTCACAATTCTTCACCCTGATCCCAGAAGGTCCTCTAAAGGAGAAAGAACCTTCACCAAGATAGCAGGCCCCTCGGGGACCATGCACTGGGGTGGGGTGGGTGCAGGTTCAAAAAGCAGGGGTAGCTTGTGAAGGAAGCCCCTGCTATGCACACAGCAACACGATCTGCACAAACCCTAATCTCATCAGCTCTGGTTAAACCCACAGAGACCATTAAGATTAGCAGGATTCCAAGGTACAGTATCCAGCTGACCTCCCACAGGAATTAGCTCTGTCCTTGATATCTTCCCCTCAGGCTCAGGTACTGCGTTTCACTTGCCACAAGCAAACAACACCAGAGAGAATACAATCAACACGGCAAAAAAAACAAGTCAAAAAATGGAACAATTTCCTGCATAAGTGCCCACTGTGCTTTGTCTGGAAGCGGATTCTGAGGACATGAGTAATGCCAGTCCCAGAAGAATAAAAGGCAGTGGTGACTGCAGCCCAGGGAAGGAAGCATCTCCTGTGAAACACTGGAGGCAGTCCAGCATCCCACAGAGAAGAGCGCTGCTTTTGCCAGCACGATCCATGAACGGCAGCAGCTCTGCCCAGCAGCAGCCAGGCTGGTACCACCCCTCCCAGGCTTTGGTATCAGTCCAGAGGTGAGAGCCTGAGCTGATTCCTGCCCTTGACCTGGGCCACCCGAGCTGGGCAGGCAAGGCTAGGCAGCAGCTCAGGAGCTAAACTTGCCCTCATTGCCCATCCCAGAACCACTGGCTCTCAGTTATTGTCCTGTTTTTAACTCCATGAGCCCCGGAGTGCAAAAAAAGGCTTTTTCATCTTCCAATGGAGGAAAAAGCTTCACCGAGAGGGCAACAGATTAGAGGGGTATTTATCAGGCCCTGATCCTTTATAAAAAACAACAGGAAAGTGGGGGGAAAACTGTCCCATCTTTGCTCTCCCTCTGCTTCTCTAACCACCTCAGACACATGCTCAGACTCCCCCGTGGCTGGTGCCACTGAGCAGAGCAGAGCAGAGCAGACGAGCTGCACGCAGCCCTTTGCTGGCACCGTTTGCTCTGCTGCCTTCCAGACGCCTGGCCAGCAGCAACTTCCCCAGCACATAAATCGCACAGGACTCAAAATTAAGTCTCCTGCCTCCACCCCTGGTTTATTAACCCCATGAGGCATTAGGAGACCTTTTTAGAACCAGAATGGCAGATAAAGGGAAAGGTAATAAAGCAGAATTGTCTCTCAAATGACCAAGCTTTAGTCCCCAGGAAGATGCTTCTGGTCATATCTTTGAAACATTTATTACACCTCCACCAGCCCTGCAATAGCAATGCATTCAGATACCAGCAGCTGATGATTTTCTAAAGACTACAGCATAAATATCAAACAAGAAGCAACACACCATGTTGAATGCAGCAAGACATTTCAGGAGCATTTGTACCTTGCCAAATCAACTCTCTATGATCCAACACCTTGGAACACCTCTCCAAGAGCTGGCTGTTGAAGAAATCCCCCCTCCCTGACTTTTAGAAGGAAAACCTCCAACAGCTTCAAAGGCAACAACATTTTCACCTTATGTGAGGAACAGCTGCACAGGTGCAACCCAAACATGCTTTTATCACCTCATACCACTTGGCATAAAGGATGGCACATGGGAGGATCTGGTGTGACTTTTGTCTCATTCCAGCTCTGGTCTCCAGGCAGACAAAGCACCAAGACACCCATCCCAGGGCTTATCCACCTTCCCAGCGTCAGAGCCCTGTCAGCACAATAATGACAAGGGATGTAATGGTGACCTGTATCTCTAATAAGCTGCCAGATCTCGGTGTTCCTTCACCTTGCTGCTCCTGTCCAGTGAGGTGCATCTCACTAACCTGCTTGTTTCACCTCGCCTCTGTCTGAAGATTCCTGCCAACAGCAACAAAACCCATTCTGTGTATCAGGTACGCCTCTCCTCACCATCACCCAGCCCCTTGTTACATCCTGCTCTCTGGAGAGGAGAGCCTGCCATATTTTCCAATTCCATGGCCCAATCTCTTCAGACAGATTTCACAGTAATTGCAGAGCCGAGCTGCCTGGGCTGCGCGCGGTGCCTTCACTTCAGTGTTTATCCAAGGTGCCACGGATTTCCAGCTGCGATCTGTCAGCGATTATTTCCATACCCTTCACTTCACCCCTGTATGCAGGCATGTACCGAGGAGAGAGCAGTAATTAGAAGAATTGGGGTCTATTTAATTACCTTCTGACACGATAACACAACGGCTGCCTTCAAAGCAGGGAGACTCCCAGCAAATCAGATGGAACGGCAGTGGAGCAGCAGCGTGGGACCTGCATCACATTAGCACAGGTTGCCTCTGCTGGCAGGGGGGATGGAGCATTTGGTCCTGGCTGGCTCAGCAGGAGGCAGGCTGAGCTTAGAAAGGAAGGGGGGTTTGCCCAAATCCACCCGCAGGAGCCAGAAAGAGCTGTTTCACACAGATTCACACACCTCATCCCTCAAGCAGAAGGAAGGTCTCCTCCCACACTACTTTCCCCTCTCTCCTTAGCAGCAGTGCCTGCTTTCAAGAAGACAAGAGCAGGCTGGGAAGGCAATGGGTAGTGGAGGTTAAACCTGCACCTTCTGCAGCCCAGAGACCCTCAGAGGGCCCTGGGAAAGTATCTGGGCTGTTCACCCACAGCTTCTTCCATGGGAGAGCTGAACAGTGAATGCCAATCACCACACAGCCTCAGGAGAGGCACCTCAGAGCACCGTGGGATGAGTGGTCCTGAGAGAAAACTCGAGTGGCCTGCAAGTCTCAGGGTGAACTCATGCACTGGAATACTGGCACTGAGCCTCTCACATTTGTTATTGTGTCAGAATGTAATGGCTTCTCCTCATCACCCTTTCACCCTGGATCCCATGGGCTGGGTCCATGCAAGTTTGTACTCGTGAAGGTCATGGTTCTGCTAAAGGCATCTTATTTTTGTCTCCAACTCAGGCAGAGGGCACAGAGCTCTGGGGAAGGATGCCTCACTGCCCTGCCTCCCAGCAGGTGACCTCATCCCTCCTGCTGCTGGAGATGACTTTTAGCAGCCCTTCTTCCCTAACAAGGCTCACCTCTGAGCTGTACCCTCGATCCTTTTGGACACCTCCTGCCCTAGGGGAACACAATTATCTTCAGGGATGTTTGGCAATTAACAAAGCCTGGGTGACGGCTGGAACACATCTGTGCCAGGACCACCACGGCAGCCTCAGGCTCGCCCAGTCCTGCCTTTGGGGATGCTGGCTCCCCACACCAATCTGTTACAAGCCTGTGGTGAAGAGGCAGGATGTAGAGCCCACAAACTGTTCCTCTGCAGAAAGGAAATGAAAACCAAGCAGAAAAATCTAACCACACACTTCCAAGTTCATCAGGAGACAACCAGAAAGAAGCAAAAAAAGAAGATCCTTCAAGATGACACCAGAGTCTGTGCCAGCCTGATTCACACCGACTCCAGGCGGAGCTGCAGGTGCAGAGCACCTCTGCAGACAACGTGATTCTAGCTTTGTAAGTCACCTAGGAGCTCACAAGAAAGACACCCTACCATTTCCTCCTAAATAGAAAGCCCTTTCAGAATCTGTCAGGATACTGAGATATTTTCATGCCAAAAATTGAGTTACGTGAAAGTCTCTTCCCCAAAAATGATACAGTGAATTCTGTCTCCACTTCTCTTTTGGTTTTACTGGTGCAAAACAAGAGAAGATACCCATCTTCTCCTAAGCTGTTTGCTGAGTATGTTCAAAATACAGGATATTCTGTCTAATTTTGGATGTAGGAATCAATGTCATGTCTCTATTCTGTTTCTCTCAGAGCCCAGTGAGAATATGCACGTCTATGACTTGAAATTCATTCTCTGGAAAAGTCCTCCATGCTTTGTTTAAAATTCATTGTTTCTTGTAAAGCCATTCGCTAGAATATTAATAGAAGGAAAATATATAAAAGGAAGAAATGCAGCTGACAGGAATTTGGTTAAAAATTTAAACCAATGTTCACAGTACTTTTCAATTTCTCAGCTCTGGGTTGTGTAATTTTCCATGCACAGGCCCTGAAACAGGCCTGACTTCTAATGCTATTTTGAAAAGAAAAGAGATGATGAATGTTTTGGCAGATTCTTGATTTCCTTTTCAGCTCACTGTGAAAATATGATTGAAAATGCAAAGACACCATATAAAAAAGAAAAGAGATGAAGGACAGAACATCACACAGGAGAAAAGAGCCCACATAGCCAAAGAGGTCAAAAACTGGATTTCCTTTAATAAAAGACTTGGCAGTGCTAGGTTAACACTGGGACTTGGTGATCTTACATAAATGATTCTGTGGTTCTAAGTTTGGGTCCAAAGCAACCACAGTAAGACCAAAAGGTGCACAAACCCACTTTCCTTTGGTGGGGCTCCAGAGGGGTGAGGAGAGCAACTGATAAGACCAGTGGCTTGGAAAACACCTGCAGCTCCTCTCCCACAGGCACCATTGGACTCCACAGTGCAGGGGTGACTGACACCTGTCCCAGTGACCAACCCATTACAGCATTCAGGTCCTGTAGCTAATTTACATACCACTGCATGTATTTCCATTAGACAAAAAAAATACATATGATTCTGTGAGTAATATCATTCTAAGTTGCAGAAGAAAAGAAACTGGAGGGGGAGGAAGGAGGGAGAAATGACTGAAGCAGTTATTAACGAGAAACTACCCTGTAATTACACAGATTACCACTACCCCATCAAAAGGCAGCAAAACCACAGTGAATTAACACCCAAACACTCCCGATAGGCACAAACTATTTCATAGCAGAGCTCTCCTTACCACAGACCCTGCAAGTAGCAGAAGATTTGGCCTCACAGATGGCATCTGCTCTCTATCCGCCCACTGTTTATCTCCAACCGTAATTAAGAAAAACACCAGCAGTCAGAGGCCATCAGCTGCTCCCAGCCCATATTGGAACAGGCTGGAACAGCTGTGTCACAGCTCTGTACCATTATCCTTCCTCCACCTCTCTAACCAGTAACAGCTTCATGAAGAATAGACCTTGCTACACCTGAAATACTTCAAAATAAAGGGATGGCCTGGCCCTGCTTCAGAAGCAGCAAAGAGGGGACAGCACCACAGTGAGCTGCCTTACTGGATCTGTTCAGTCACTACTGCTGGTATTAAAAACTGCAAAGGCTTGATGTGACTGTGTCACACCAAATAAAGCAAAGATTCCTCTCAGCCTTTATCCAAGGACAAGCAGTTAACCAAGATCACTGCAACCCTTCTGGGGCTGGAATATGACACACAGTAATCAAACTCACCAGTACAGGCCAGAGGAGGGAATTACCCTCATGGGAACTGCAGCTGCAATTTCAAATGAGCAGAGCACAACCATCTGCATTGGAGTCTGGCTGTGACAGCTGTTCCTCAAGACTTCTTCAGACTTCCAACATCCTTTCAGTCACCTTTCATCTGCTGTGCAAATCCCCTCCCAGAACTCAGTCCCTTGTAAGAACACCAGGAAAAATGAACTGTTGAGTGTTGACTCAACGCAGGGGAAGAGCGGAGCCAAATTCAACACCATCCTCCACGAAGGGCATGACCAGGGAAGAGCAGGTCAAGGGCACTGGTGAGCCAGTGCAGCAGTGCTTTTCCCCCACCTGAGAGCAAAGCTGAGGACTGCTGCAGCCCTCTTCCTTCCTAGCTCTGGTCCTACACCATTCCTGACATGTGGAGGGGCCCATCACCCACGGCGTGGCACTCCCTCCCTGCTGGTAGCACAAGATGAGCACAAAACAGCAGCAAGGAGCTCATCCACAGAGCACTGGGCCACTCTGTTGGGCAGACAAGGCTGGCACAGCAGAGCCCCTAACTCCCAGTCCTCAGTGTGGGTACAGCGGCTCACAGGGAGAGCTGGCACCACGCCACAGTAGCGATGTGCAGGTCCTGACTGCAAAAGGAGGTCTCAGCAGTGAGTAGTGCCACCCTGAGCAATGCTTGGTGGTGTCACTACGTGAGTTTCCAGTGCCATTGCTGCGGTACCTGCCCATGACACCCCAAAATCCTCCCTGCTGGGCTGGGAGCTGCGTGGGTGCCAGGGAAATCCTCTCCCCAGTCATGGGACTGAGCCCAACCCAGATCACTCCCTCTCCCACTCCCACCACATGCACACTCTTGTGCAGAAGGCGAAACGCTCTTCGTGGAAAACCCAAAAATGGCTATTGCTTTATTTGTGAGCTTGGAGGGAATTCTTCACTGGTGAGAAGCACTGGCAGAGACTCTTCCCAGTACGAGGCTTTGCCAGGACAGAGCCCATCCTGCCCAACAGCTCAGCCCCCAGTGCCCAGCAGGGCACAGACAGGATGGGCCCCCAGGTGCCTGTCTGCTTCGGCACAGTGAAGTCTGTACAAACCACAGAGCCATTACCAGGGGTAAAATTAGCTCCTGTTACTGACAGCATCTATCACTCATTCCTACTCTAATCTCTACCAAGGGAAGGATTTACAAGCAACAGTGATGAAAGAGAAAAGGGAAGGGGGAAAAAAAATCAAAGCAATACAGAGGGGAGAAGAAAAAAAATCAAAGCAAAGATAACAAAAGCATTTGTGAGGCTGGAAGAAACAAACTACATTATATTACAGGGACCAAGGGATCCTTATCATGCCCAGATAAGATTTTCATTCGCCGTGTTGGGAATTATTTTTTTTTAACTGCTTAAGAAGATTCAAATACACTGCCAGGTACCTCCAGCTCTATAAGGATTTTCTTTTAGCCATGCAGCATTGCAGCAGCTCGTCCTAATAATAATCCTAGGGAAAAACACGCAGTGGGAAGCACATCAAAGGGACCCAGATGTTGTAAGCATCCTACTGAACAGGTATAAGAACTTAAGGTGGGGGAAAGATACAGATCAGATTTTATGTCAGTGTTATTCTTTAAGAGGTTTAGTCACCCTTTAAAAAAAAGGATTTATTTAAAACCTATTATTCACAGAATAACCAGTTTTGATGAACCTAACCCTTAGATCAAGATCAATAGATAGTACACTACTAGATAATGTGTATTAGTAAATGATTATGTAATGCAGACATTAATGAGCCATTATGAAAATTATTCTTAAAATAAGAACACAAGAAGAAAGCAAACCACCAACAGTGCTGCTTGTTAGCTGCCAAATAACCTTTGCTTTGCTTGCCCTTAATAAATTCCTCCAGTTACTGGCAGAATTAATCACCACAAACAAATGTAACTTGTGGATGCACTATTCTGTGAGCTGCCCACAGGACAGAGCATTTCCTTAAAGGACACGCCTAAAGCAAATTCCACTGGAGTCAAAGGCACCTCAGTGACCTGCACCAACACCGTCCACAAAAACAGATTAAAACGTGCCTTTTATGCACAGGCCTCAGAACACCTGTCCAATGATTATTAATGGATTATAATTTATAATTATAGATCTTCCTATTATTAATAGGAGGGCCTATTTAGCTTCAGCAAACCTACCCTATCCTGCTCCTATGGCCACTGCTGTGCCAGGGGAGAGCCAGCCCTGAGCTTCCAACCTTCGTGTCATGCAGCCAGCTGGAGCTGCCTGGGGCCTGTCTGAATCAAATAAAGGAGAAACAAAATCGAGTGAAGGGCCTGCCCTGTCTTTACAGCTTCACCAGAGGCCAGTCTCCCACGAGGTTTCTCCAGCATTGTACAGCCTTGTGCTCCTGAGCACCCATTTGGATGGGGATGCCTGTAGGGTACGGGCTAGTGAGAGCTGGGAGGTAGAAGGCCATGGGCTCACAAAACATATCTGCTGGAGCTGCTGCCATGCAGCATCTCACAACGAAGAGTAAAGAGAACATGGGGCTGTCTGACCACCCAGTAGTGTCCCCCTCATCACTTTCCCTTCCATCCTGGCAAAGGGAAGGCATCAGCGTCTCTCTCGTAACAGCATTGAAATAAATGTGAGGAAATTACCCATTTGCGAAGAGAGGCGAGATGTATGCATATGTGTGTTGGGAAGTCTGATTTGCATTTCTGGGCCTCAGAGTGCCCCTAATAGAATTTACACTGGGTTGTGAAGATTGCCATCCCAGCTAATCAAATATAATAAATAGCTCTGACTGAGCAGATGACTCTCCTACAGCACTGTGGTTATCAGAGGGATCGGTCTTAATTTGAGACTCCATTCATCAGCCCTGCTAACAGGATTGTGCAGAGAGTGATATTTGACAGAAGTGTTTTCGAAATTCCTAAATGGAGAGTGTGCATTGAGGGAGACAAGATGGATGTTTCCATTACGGTGACTGTGCAGGATGTCACAGCAGCCCTGGCTTCCCACCCAGCAACAAATAACTGACAGACACATGCCATTAAGGTGAACGCAGTGGCCACAGATTCCTTCTTGTTTTCTTTATCTAAAGGAAAATAATGAATTAATTCTAGGGATTAAGTGTGGCAGCAGCTTGTGCTCCTGGCTGTACATCACCGTGACAAGCAGCTCTGAAGCTCTACCAGGGGACAGTGGTGAAGGCAGGGGAGACCTGGGGAACACAGGCACGCTTGTGCAGGGAGTCAGCCAAGAGCCGCTGCAGTACCTCCCACAGCCCTAGGCAAAAGTGTTATTAAGGATCAAAGGGCAGAAAGGATCTCCTGATTTAATGATCCATGTACTCTGCAGGTGGAAACATCATAGAGTCCCTTTCTGCATGTTATCACATGTCTCCTTAAAACCAGTTGGTTTTAGACCTCACTGCTTCCTCTGGGCACTCACCACTCTGTGTTTTGTCTTAATCTTGACCTACAAGAATGGTTCTCCACACTATGTACAAGGAGCAGCAGGAACCCCTTTCAACCTTTGCTTTGCTAGCCTGAATGTCCCTTTAGTCCCTTTAACCTCCACCCACACCACAAACTTCATTTTGCACCAATGCCAAACTGAGCTCACCTTCCTTGGTCACCTGGGGCAACATCTTACTACAGGTGAGTTTCTGCTTGCCCTTCTCCAGCCTTCTCATGATCCTCCGGACCACTGGAGCTGTCTCCAGTTTGCCCCCACTCCACAGGGAGAAGTGCAGGGAGACTCATTCAAGCTGGGAAGGGCTGTGATGAAACCAGACCTGTTTGCTTTGAGAAGCTCTCCCACAGCAGACTGGGCCATTGATAAGGGGTTAATGAAAGACATGTTAATTATCACCACCACCACCATAGAGCTGCACAGTTTTTGAGACATGGTTGATAGCAACTTTCAGCACAGAAACATCCTCTTCCATTTCCTAGGAGGAGGATAATGCAAAGCCATTTTCTCCTTCTGTCAACAGCAGGGGCTGAGGGGCAGATCAGGTACAGCAAGCTGATGAAGGGCAGCGTGAGAAACTCCATTCCTGGCCCAGCTGTGCAGCAGGCGGGCACCCAAGTGCCCCACAAAGCATCTCAGGGGCTGTGAAGGTTGGTTGCTCCTGAAAGAACAGGGCAAGGAGCAGAAAGGAGCAATAAAACCCAGGAATGACCAAGTTGTCTCACAGCCATTCATCCAGGCAGCACATTTTGCCCCAGATTTTGTAAACAACACGGCAGAAAATGGTAAATCACACAGTTAAAGTGACACCTAGTATTCTTCTCCCTTCTCTTCATCTGGAGCCACTCCTTTCAGCAGAAACAAAGAGAACATGAAACATGCTGGAAAAGGCGTCTCAGCTCATGCCTGCTTGTTCCACCTTGAATAGCCACAGAGCTGAGAGCTGCTGTCCCAGTGTGAAACAAGAATCACTATGAATCCTCTTCAGAAACATCCCCATGCTCAAGGGATAGAGGGGAGCAGGGGCAGGTCAGCAAGGAACGGGAGAAATATATATAAAAATATGGGGGGGTTATATATTAAGAAAAAACATAAAAGGAAAGAGGGAAGCTTATTCTGCAAGTCAAAAACAGTTTGGCATTTCCAAGTTAAATAAAAGTGAAGCCTCTGTCCGCATGCTTCATTGTAACACTGTTGCTCTAAATCCCCTTTTATCCCTTTAATTATGCATGGAAAAACCACACGACCTCCCTGCTCGTATGCTCAGCCGAGCAGTGGCTCACAGTGCAGAAGGCTCATTATACAGCTTTAGCGGGGCTGAGTGCTCTGAATTATTTAAATCTCCATTAAGCCTCCACTATGGCATATCTGTGTGATAAACGGATCAGGTGCTGCTGGATTTCTCCCCTGGCCAACCCACTCTCCCTTCTCCTTCCCTCTCCCCCTCTCCTTCCTCCTGCAAAACTCAGTAGGAAGGGAGATAATTGCCAAGAGGAAAAGAGTTTGCACTCATGCTATCAAGTGTTTCGTTGTCATTTAAAAAAGGCCAACTGAGCCAAGTAATAAAGACACTTAATCAGGATTAGCACTAGAGGGCATGGTAAGGTGGTCAATGCATAACTTGTTTAATGGCCATTTTATTGTTTAAATTAAATAAAACTTAAATCATTATGTTTTACTTAAGCAGCGTGAATGCCCTGTCCCTGTCCCCGCAGCACCACTTCAGCAGCACAGGGAAGAAATGGTGTATGGCCAGAGATGGGGCAGTGGAGATGATAAGGATCAATGTACCCAGAGTGGAAATGATCTTATTTATCCTTCCTATCCCTTTTTCACATGCTCACTGTTGTACAGGCCAGTATCATCAGGAGAGCAATGGTCCAAGGAAAAGCAAGGAGAGGTGGACTGAGGGATCTTAGAGCACAGAGGGTGAGGGGTTTGTGGGACAGCCTTCTGGATCCACAAATGGGGGAAGAAAAAGAGTAACAACCACAGTGAAACACAGCAGTCCCTGCAGCTTCCCTGGGAGCAAGGGAGTTCATCCCAGACCAAGGAGAGGCCCTTAATCTCTGTGAAGGGCGAGATCAATCCTCCTTAGAGACAATTTCCTGCTGCCACAGAGCTCTTCAAGCATGAAAGAATGGGGGAATGGGAGAAAAACTCTTCATATTGTTATGCAAAACACCTCCTCAAGGCATGGGCAGACCTGCCCAACAGCACCCCAAGGGCCATGGCAGGAAAGCTTCAGGTTAACACTTTTGTTCTCCTTGATTTCCTACCACTAGGGACAAGTAGGCACGGGTGATACCAAGTCTGGGCACCCAGCAGCCACAAAGTCTGGAAAAGAATTAACAGAAGTCTCAGGTAGAAACACTTTCAGAACGCTTTTGGGTTTGGGGGGAAAACCCCCTTTTTAAAGAAAAAACGCTGCCAGCACTGAATATAGCTCCTTGCTTATCTCAGCGCCAGGGAAGAGGAAGGATCCTCCGCTTGGATCCCACCACTGAGGACCAGGACAAGTTACTGGGAGCTCCTCAGCACAGCACACCCGGCTCACCAGGGGCTGTGCTGCACCGTCACAAGCCACAGGCACCTGTCACCTGAGGTACACACAGCCACACGAACACACGCCAGGAAAACAAACCTCCACAGTCAGTCAGTCAGTCCACAATGGCTGTAAGGGAAGCCACGACCCAAAAATACTGTGGTTGTTGTGTCCAAGTCACAATTCCCTACCCCCAAAAAAAGTGAACAGGATTAGCTCCTGATCAAGCACAGGTTTCCTGAGTGAGCACGAATAAGCCCCAGATCTCCACAGGCTGTGGCTCCTGGGCTGCAAGGTGGAGATAAGGGTCCATGTGCTCCCCCCTCATGCTGTGGAAAGGCTGGAGGATCCCGAGGAGCTGTTGGAGGCTGAGATAACTGCCAGGCTCTCCCCACGGCCTCAGGAAGCACCCGCTGAATGGGGCAGGAAGCAGGTGGAGACAAGAAGGTGCATTAAGTTATTTATTTATGAAAGCAACTGGAAAATGTGCTGAGGAAAGGGGAAAAAAAAAAGGTCTTTTGTGTTAAAAAATAACCTCTGCCTTAAAAAATATTTAAAGGCATCTTATTTTAGAAGTTTCCCTCCATATTTATTTGAGATAAAGGCAGCACAGTGGCAGCATTTTCTTAAGACTTGAGAAATAGATGGCAGGACTCTAGAGAGAGGTTTCACTCATATATCACTCCCTTCCCCTCCCAGTCTCTGGGGGATACGTGTTGCTGTGACATCTTTTACTAAGATTTACAGAGCAGTCATCCTGTCAGGGATGTGAAGGCAGCCTTGCTGCCACAAAGCTGCTGTCAAACCTGCCCCACGTTCAGGAGGCAGCAGCTAACCTTGTTTTCAAGCCACAGTTTCTATATACAGAGGCAGCAGAGACAAAGGAAGAGCTCAGTCTGCCCCACTTCTTCTGCAAGGGGACTGTTTGCTGTCTACTTACAGCACCAGTTTTGTAAACTGGTATTTATTTTGTTGCCCTGGCAGTGCTTATTTCTTCAAGATGCAGGAAAGCGATTAGAGCTGGGCATCCTGTTCCTGGCTGTGCTCCTGGCTCCCTCTGGGTCACCTTTGGGGATGGTGTGGGGGAAGCCTGACCTCAGTGGCAGTGCTGGGCTGCCTTTGCTCTCCCTTCATGCCTCAGTTTATCACGTGCTTGCCAACTCCCATCTGTATTTTTAAAAACAGCATGAGTCAGGCATGAGTCAAAGTCTTAAAATGTGAGGAACTGGCTTTAAATTCAGGCTGCATTTTAAGGAGGAAGGTGCCAAGTTTTGTGTTTGTGAAATCTCCAGCAGTGACCTCTAGGTGCTTCTTTTAAAAGTCTGAGATTGATAGTAACTATACAATATTTACAAGTATGAATCATCTCAGTTTGCACAATATGTTTTCCCGTTTGCTGACAACTCTCTAACTAACTTGACTATATCAGGACAACCTTTCCCAGGCAAAAAACATAAGGCATTGTCTCCCATGAACAATAAAGCCACCATAATATTAGGCCAGAAAGGGAGCTCAGGCCTCAGGGCTCCAATGGGTGCCTCCAGTGACCGTCCAGACCAAAGCTCAGGGGCTCAGCCAAGGGAAGGGGATGCCTCAGCAGCATCCATCCATCCTCCTGGGCAGCCACCATGCCCATGGACAGCTCCCAACTTCCAGAGAACTGATCACAAGCCAATGCTTGTGAGATGGATACCCAGAGAAAGTTCAGTATTAAAAGAAAACCACTATCAGTTTCCAAGGCAATTAACAGCCCCCTGCCAAGAGAGCCAGTATGAGCACTTCATCAGACCATTATAACCCTGGAGGGTATAGAGAGGCTGCCACGGTAACTCCTTTAATTGCCCTTAATGTTTCATTAAACACAATTACATTTAAACCTAAACTGTGCCATTTGTTGTGGTTTTAATTAGACAAAGGGCAAGATAAAAGGATTGGATTAACCCTCTTCTTCCCTCCCATCTACCAGGGACTGGCCACAGTCAAACTGGATTGAAATAAGAACAGTAAAAAGGATGGAAGCACAAAGCACATCCACAGACCCGTGCACATGGTGGGGAACAGCTGCACCTGAACTCATCAGAACCTGATGGGGAAGACAAAGCAGTGGCTGTGCCTCTCCGCTGTCCTTGCAGTCCCCATCCTCGGGCTGCCACCCACCTGCCTGCAAGGTGTGTGCCACTCCTGAGCCCCAAGATCCCTCCTGCCTCTGCCAAGTCTGTGCTGAAGTTATCAATCAGTGGTAGTTCGCTTCAGTTAGGGCAGCACAGGCTGGATGTGGGACTCCTCAGTACAGCCACACCCGAGAAGGACAGGCCCAGCATGGGTGGGAGCTCTGGATGGACACTGGCCTGAAGGAAAGGCATCCTCTACTTCCACAATCCCACTGCTGCCAGCAAACAGTGCTCCCTGAGCTTGTGCAGATCGCACTTACCCATTTTATCCACCTGAAATCACTTCAGTGACTTCCCTCCACTACACCCCCAGTTATACCCCTTACACCACTGATTAAGGTCTCTCCAAGGTCACCAGCTTGTTTCCATGACCTGCTCCAGCAGCCTCTGCAAGGAGAGCTGGCAGTACCCTCTGCTCTGAGCCTTTCTTCCAAGTCCAGCGCCCCTTACTAAAGTTCCAGACCTCTTTTTTTAAATCCAATCCTGCAGTTTCTTTGGCACAAAGAGTGCTTCCCGTGGCCACACAGTCACACTGTTACTGATGCCTTTCCTCTTCTAGGAAGATGCATCAGCCCAGCTCTTCTGAAGAGAGGCTACTGTGCTGGATGTGTTCTCAGTCCCATAAGCCATTCTTGAAACACACACCGAAAAAGAGCATGCAAAGACTTATTTCAGCCTAATAAAAAGAAAAAAACCCACAGAATTTATTCAGTACTTCTTCAAGTATTGCTTCCAAATTAGATCTAAGGCTTAAATGCTGAGACTGTGCAGTCCTATTTGATGTTGCAAACAGCTTTGGCAAACCAGGCTGTCTCCTCCATCTTTTCTGAGGCTTTCAGTGACTTACAGGAAAAAGAAAAGCAGATTTAGCTGCAGTACCACACACCCAAATCAGAATAAACTGCTGAAATGCTGCTCTGCTCAGAGATTTATGATACAATTAACATTTTCGTTGGTTTCTAATGACTTCTTTCTTCCTTTCTAAAGCTGACAAGAGAGTAGGAATAGCCACGGGGTATAATCAGACTGTCTGCAAGGTGGAAGGGAAATGAAGCAGAGCAGAAAGGGACTCTCTGAAGCAGCCGGGTATCATTATTATCTCTTTGTGGGAGCATTAGCACCATTGGAGGGCACTCGGGCACCACTGGAACAAGAGCAGCATAAGAACTTGAATAGAACCGAGGAGAAGATGAAAAGAATGAAACAGACACTCAGTGACAGGTCTGAATAGTCTCCTTTGTGCCACAAGACTTGCTGAGATTTTGCTATCGCTTGACAAGTGCCAAAACTCCACAGGTCTGATCCAAAGACTACATGTGTCAACAGGAAGCCTCCCATTAACTTCAGGGAAACTTAGCCCCAGCCAAGGTGTAACAGATCATGTACCACCATTACAGGCAAATAAGGGAAATCCATCTTAGAATTCTCGCTACTAATTTTCAGCAATTTTTCACAATATATCTCATCATCACAGTGTCTACTCACACAATAAATCAATGCTTCTGCAGAGCGGTGAGAAGAATGAGGGGATGGGGCGGGTGGGAAAGGTGGAAGGGGAAATGTGTGCCATTGCTGAGCAGGGAGTAATTGCAGCAAGAACAAGCCTCCCTTTGTCCCATTAACACAGCTGACTAATTGCTGCCAAGGTGCACAGTGGCCTCACCAGTTCAAGAGACAAAGCTTTAACACCTCTGCTTGAGAGGGAACTGAGGCACTGACTGGGAGATTCCTCTGCTGAGGTGCTGAGAGAGGAACAGCTCTTGTGAGATTACCGTGGCCATGGCTTGGTGCTCTCCTTGGAAAAAACTGCCAGAGCAGAGCTCTCCTCCATCAGTGGAGGCTGCCTGTCTCCAGTAAAGCTCCAGGTGCTGCTGGAAGAGCATGTGCACATCCCTGCTCCTGCCTCCAGGATTAAGGGGTGACCCTTAGGTTTCAGCTTTGGGGAGCCAGAGGGAGTGAGGGGCAGAGGGGTACGAGGGAGTGGGGAGAACAGCTGTTAAGCTGTTAGAGATAATAAATTGAATAGCTCTGAAATTGGACCCACAAGGATAAAAGTGATTTTAGTGCCTATAAGACTGACTATAAACTCAATCTGTCAGACAGCAGCAGCTGTTAAAGATAATGGTCCTGGTAAATTTAACTTCCAAACTGCCACAAAGGGACTAGTGTGATGTTAAGTTTCTCCCTTCTTTGAAAGGGGGTGGGGAGAAAAAAATAAAAGGCATCAAAAAAACACAAGATCTTAAACATGCATCTCCTGTCAGCTAATCAAAAAAACTGCTTTGAAGAGCCAGGATGGGCAGTACCCCCATGGGGGAGAGAGATCTCCCAGAGGCTTTTAAGCAGATGAATACCTCTGGGCTGCTTTGATAGGATTCTACAAATAATACCAAATATTTGCTAATCAGCCAAGGTCAGCAGGGAAAGAAGTGACTCTCTGCTCCAAAGCCAGGCATCTCCTAATTATTTAAGTCCACGCTGTGACTTTATCCTCAGCTCTAGGCAAAGAAAAGCGTCTAGCTGGACTGTTCCTGAGCAGATGGTGACTCGGAAGCGTTGCCTTTCCCTCAGCCCTCCCTTGTCCTGGAAGGGCACAGGGGCTGCTGATCCTTCCCCCAGGAGCTGCCCGGTGCAGAGTGCGATGGGGCAGTGAGGGGCAGCCCCAGCACAGCAGGGACAGGCAGCCCTCGCACTGCCACTCCCTGCCACGCCTGCTCTCGCCTGCTCACAGGAAACTGTTGCTTGTACCAAGTGTCCCACCAAAAAAAGCAAGGAATTTTACCACTGAGCCCAGCAGCGTCTGGGTGTGGCCGCAGAGGAAAGTGGCAAGTAATTCTTCAAAACCTATTTTCCCTGCCAAGCAGGTGATACAGCGTGGCTAAGGACATGTTTTACACCGACCACTGTTCCAAATAAGCCATTTGCAGCAAGTGGTTTTAACATGACAATCAGAACTAGTTAGGCAGTTTTGGAAAGGCAGCAGGATTTGGCCGCAGGAACTTAACATAGTCTAGTTAACTTCACCTAACAAAGCAACTATTGCAACTACAGAACCAGCATCAATTTTTTACAGATTAAAGCAAACAAGACTCGAATGGCCCAGGTGAGAAGCAAGGAGGAAGGCTGGTCTCTCTGTACTGCCTCCTCATCCCTGCTTGACTCCACACCTCCAGCATGGTTTGCAGCATGTCCACTTCTCCAGCCCTTCCCAGGGCACGCCACAGGGACATGAACCTTTCCTTAGCACATACTCTTAATATCCTGCCTGCTTCAGGATCAGAGGAGGGTTTCATCTCAAGAGGATTTCTACACAGCTCGTTTTTCAACTGCCTGAGTGGTACTCTTGGCCTCTTGCCACTCTGAGGGAAGTGGTTCCTTTGGAAATGTTTTTATCCCGATGGAGATGAGATTTCTCATGTGCTTAGCATAACATCTGTGCCTTGGTGGATTTGGATTTCACTGGAGTGAAGGATATGGTGTCAAATGCAGCAATGCTTCCAATCAAGGTCTTGGGAGAGTACCATGCAACTGCTTTGAAGCAGTATCCTAGAATTACTTCCCAAGCCTGGGATATTTTTCAAGGGGTTGGAGCAATCACTCCTTTTGGATGCACTTCAGCAGTACTCATCGTTTCTAACCAGTAGTTGAAGAAGGTTGAAGGTCTCAAGTCAGAAGCAGAGCAAGGTAAAATAACTTTAGGCTACTTTGGGTACAAGAACTCCTGATTTTTTTCAACACTCTGGTTATTTATCACTGTTGCTGTCACCCAAGGACACAAGAAGAGTCCAGTCAAGCTTAAATACATAGAATACCTAGGGGGGCATTTACAGATATGCTAATAATAGAAGAGAGCAACCCCAAACCCCAGTGATCTACACATTTCATTGTCACTGGAAAGCCCCATTCAAGACCAGCTCCTCCAGCCTTTTCTGTATCAGTGGTATGTAAGACAGTATGGAAAGGATGGAGGGTAAATCCCTGTGAAATGATTTATCACTGCAACCATGCACAATACAGCTTCTGTCACAGTTGTCTGTCACTTCCCAGCAATGAACCAGGGAACATTATTCTCAGGAACATCTAAGTTTGGAACTGGAGCTCCCCTAAAGCGATTCCCCAGATATGAGCAGCCCCATGCACATGGCACACACTGGTTATCTCCCTCCCATCATATTTCTTTGTGTTCTCAGAGGGGGAAAAAAAAGAAAAAAAAGGCAAGGGAGGGGAGGGGTAGGAAAAAAAAATAGCCTCTGCAGGCCTCCGGGTTAAACTGTGACCTACTTCAATCCACACTGCTGCCCATTATTACCAATCCAATTATTCCAGACAGGTTAACTCAGCTTTAATTTATGTCAATCCAATTACTTTTTTTTATTATTTATTAAATAAAAAGATCACTTCATGCTTCAAATGATTTATGAATACTGGGTCAGCATCCCAGGGAAAGGACTTGGGAATGCTCAAGGTCAAGGCTGGCCTCATGCAGGAAATCCGTCCCAGAATTTGTGGGGAGAGCTTTACTCACCTCATCTCTCTTTTTGTATTTTAATTGGATCTCTCACACAAAAGCCTGTGGCTTCCAGGACTCTGCTCATTGAGCAGGAATGGTATTCCAATTGCAAATATGTTTCAGCTGAAGTAAGAGGCACTTAAATTAACTAGATCTCCGTGTCTGCTGCAGTGTAATGGGACAGTCTAACACACAGCTTTCCCCTTCAGGGGAAAATGAATCCAGGATGGACAATTTTCAGACACAAAGGGGAGTCAAGTATCCAATTCCTGCAAATGTCCACTTCACCTCCCTTTGGTGACCTCCAGAAGGCAACAGCAGAGCTGCTTTAAACAACCCCATCCCTACTTTCACTCCTACCTTCAGTCACTGCCAGGATTTTGGCAAACTTCCCTGAGAATCAAGTGCCTTGTATCAGGGTGCTGTTAACACACACTCAGCAGCTCTTCAGCTGGGCACAGAGCCTCAGCCTCCTCTGCCTCCAGAGCCAGGACTGAGGCACCACGAGATGCTGTGTCTGCTTTCTGACACCTCTGGAACTGAGCCCATCTCCCCCCAAAAAAGGGCTCCACATGACTCAGGTCAGCTTCTGCCACTAACCCACCCTCTGACCTTGGCAAACTCCTTTTGACTTGGGTGCCCTGGATTCCTGACCCACAGAGCCACTCTCCCACTCTGCCTCCTACGCCTGCTCAGCTTGGGCTGGTCACTACAGCCCTTGCCAGGGAGCAAGAGGATCTGAGACCCAGCAGCCTGCTGACTGAATATCTCCCTGACTCCCAGACAGGCCGTGAGCAGAGCTGGATAACTTTTTAACACATATTCCTCAATTCTTTTTTCCCCAGTGTTTCTAATTAGGACCAAAATAGTTTTGCTCTTTTTTTTTTTTAATCCTGTCCAGCTAAACTTTGCATCTGATCTCAGCTGCCATGGCAGCAGAGTCGGTTCTGCAGATAACATGGATGCCAGACCATTTCCAAGGCTTTGAGTTAAAACCTTGAGAGGTACCTTGAAGATAAGATAGAGTTGCTGAAGTCGGTGAGACCCAGTTTCCCAAGCCAAATCACAGCAGCCAGGAAGCCACACTCGACAGGGGATGGTGCTTCCAAGAGAGCCCTGGAGCAGAGCTTTGGGGGATGAGGCCACAGAGGCAAGCTGAGTCACAGGGAAGAGGATGTAAAGCCTAACTGCATCCAGATGGGGAAATACAACGAAGAGAGATTTCAAGGATAAGCATAAAATCACTTCCAAAAAAGCATCTTCCTTTTGGAAAAAGAAAAGGGAAGAAAAAGCATCTCAAATCAAGAATGTGATTTTAACAGCCTCCTCGAAATGCTTCCTTCAGCTCCTTAGATGAACAAAACAAGGACTACCTACATCTCAGATTTAACCAGACAGCTGGACAACAGGGTTATCCCAAACCATCTCAGTCATGGATAATGCAGCAAATCCACTGCCTGGAACCATGTCCAGACATCCAAGCACTGAGTCACTTGAGCATCCCAGCCAGTGTGTCCTTGAGGGAGAAAAGCCAGACACTCAGCTGGAACACCCCACAATGCCAGACGCCCTCCTGGGGCAGAGCAATGCCAGCTAGAGTGAGGATCTGTGATAGGAGGTGGGATGTTGCATCACCCTTTCTCAATCTCTCCTGCCTTTTCATCCTCACACTATCCACTATCTCCAGCAGCCTGGGCAGCAACCCTTTCCCATCCCTCGCACATTGCTTTGGGAATAGGGCACGTCTGTTTTTATCTAACACCCTGGGAATAATTATCAGTGTGTACAGATTGCTTCTAGCTGACTGGGCATTGCCATCCTACCCCAGTTTCAGATGAGGACACCAGAAGAGGTCAGTGGGCTCCTAATAAGATACTCAGTTCCCAAAGGCACCTCAGTAAGGGTTGAAGGACTCTTGAACTTTTTTAGTACAAAGTTAAATGCTGGATAAGGAAAGCATTAATGTGCACAAGCCTATTATATTATTCCTTTCCTTATCCTCAGGCTGTGCCATTAGGAAAGTACATGAGAAACTGGAATTTTGCTGTATGGCTTCAACAGACATCCACGTGCTTCTCAAGGACTTTTTGGGTACAGCTTTGTGGAATGCACAGCCCAAAGTCATTATGTTCTGAAGCAGTTGTTGAGTTGTCTGAAAGCAGACAAATGGAAACAGAACCCTAACCAAAAATACTAACTTTTGCAAAGAGGGATTTTTGAAATTCAGGAAATGCATTACTAAAGCCAGAGAACTTAAAACTCACATTTTGCACACCACCAAAGAAATGTAGATGGGACTCCTTGGAGAGGGGAAAAAAATAAAAAAGCTACCAGAAAAACCCAACTAAAAAGAAAAAGTACATGTCCACCAAGTGTGTTTGAAATTTCCATTCCAAACACCAAGATGGCCCCCTGAGCTGGGACAGAGTTACTTCAACTAGTGCTGCTCTGCCCAGCCTAACTGTAAGAGCTGGGAACAGGCAGCATTCCCAAAGGGCCATGAGCTCTTCCCCCTATTGTTTTAGGCTCAGCATTGAGAGAGCAAGTGGAGGAATACCAGAGACAAACAGGAGAGAAGCAGCTGTATTCACTTTCCCTAGGGCTATTTCTGCCAAGTCTTAAAATAATATTAAGATCCTTCACCCTCTTCCCTGTACATTTTCTACCACAGACACCAGGTTTGTCCCAAGTTGTCTGTGACCTGGTACTGCATCTCCTGAATGGAAGCTCCGCTTTTGAGGGCAAAATCTAATGTGGGCAGGTGAAAGAAAAAGCCTCACAGCTCCTGCTTTTGGGTGAGTCCAGGGGAGAGTTTACTCTCTGCAAACAAGGGCTGGAAACACTTCCACTTCCAGGCTGGTATGTGCTGAGGGGAACCAGTCCCTCAGGACCCCCTCTCTGCCCTTCATTTCAAAACAAGTCCCTCAGCAGGCTCCAGCTCAGCATGTACTGTCAGTTCACTCATGACACGTGCTCATGTTGCTTTTCTGCCAACCCTCTTCAAAAGCAAAAAGGAGGAGACGAAAAAAGAATAAAAGTACAGCAAAAAAATGATGCCACTCTCAAGAAATGGCACTTCAGGCAGTCTCCACTACATCAGTAATGACAGTCAATAGTGCCTCCAAGGACTTGCTTTCTTCAAGTCAATACTACATTCTGACAGCCAGTTTCTTCCTGGGATCCATGAGCCTCTCTTCCAGATTCAATCTTGCTCAGACAATCATTCCTCTGAGGCTTTTATCCAGCTAACAGACAGTGCAGAGATACAAGAGCCAAACTGTGAGGAAATCTTTCTGCTGCTCTCCAGAAATGCACTTCTTTACTAAGTGGCTCTTCTTACCCACCAGGGTCACACAGAGCACTAAGCAAGTCAAGGGTCATGAGAAATACAGCAGAGATGTTTAAACAAATACCTCATCCTGGATTCCACACAGCTTAGGCTTCAGGTGATCCCCTCCTACAGCTTTCCCTCAAAGGGGATTTACCACTGTACTGGCTTGCAAACACATGCACAAGAGGAAAGCAAGCCAGAGAAAAGGACCTTCCAAGAAGACATCACAACTCATTTCCCTGACTAGGTTGGCTAAGCTAAAGCTGAGATGGTACCCACCACCATCTGTCACCAGTTTTGGTGTCTCAGCAAGGAAGATGCCATCTTGTTAAAGAACTGTTCACCTCCATCATTAAAAACATCTTCAGCAGACAGTCCTTTCCCTCAGGCACCAAGGATGAAATACACAGTCATCTTTAAAGAAGGCTCGGAGAAGAGAAATCATGTACTAATACAATTAAGTTCACTGCAACAAGCCCCTGGCCTTCACCTGCAAAGACACAAGTGTAATTGCAATATTAAACAGACACATGAAAGGCCTCCAAGGCATAACAGGTTTTGCAGAGATCAACAGCAAGTCCTGTGCCTTGGCAAGCACAGCCTTAGCAGCTTCCACACCAAAAGGGAGGTGCTTTGTGATCATGTCCATTGATGTCCCTATTTTACTCACAGCCTTGTATTTCAGGAAAGCCATATTTGCTATAAACCCTGCACAGAGCCTTGTTTTTAAGGTATGTTCAGTAAGGACCTGTTCCTGCTTCTGCAGAAGCCTGGATTTAATGTCCCTGCATGTTGTGTGTTGCCAGGAGGAGCAGAGGGGTTCCCTGCCAGATGGTGAGCAGCACAGGGAAAGAGAGCTGCTGTAAATTAACTGCTGCTCCCAGCTCCGGAACATCACAGCGGGAAAGTCACGTTGCACTGGTGTCCTTGAGGTGCTTCTCCTTGCCTACATGCCAAAAGCCTTTTACGACATGAAAGCTGTCTATCAAAGGACATCTCATCAGCTAAACTGGGCTATGCGTTATTCATCACCAGAGCCTCTGCCCTCCTCCCTGCACACCTGATACCTGGAGCAAAGGAATGAACACCAAGCCCCACAGCTGATGTTGTTCAGTGAGTAGATGAGGGCAAGCCTGAGAAACAAGGAATGAGATTTTTTTCTAGCACCTTACACCTACCTCTGCAACACCAGTTAAGAGCATTACACACCCACAGGCAAGACTTTCCTGTGTCACAGAAAGTTCACCATTTCAGTGTGAGAATGTTGGTGACTGATGGGGTCCAGGGAGGGAAGGATTACTGCTGTTTGTACAGCTTTATGGAGGAAGCTGTAAGAGTGTTCTGTAGATGAAATCAGTACATATTTGCACATTAATGTAATTTAACCTGAACTCATTCTTTCTTTTAAACCTCTTGAGTGGCAGGGAAGACCCATGAGCAAACAGGCAAAGAACATCTTTATTAGGGAAAGGCTAAGGTGACAGTCTGTAACGTGTCAGGCAGCTAAGGCTAGCAGGAGGCTGTAGATCCATGGAAGAACAAAGACTGCAGCAAAGAAATGTCTCAAAAGTGTTATCCAGTACCTACACAGAACAGAGAATTTTATGTGGCAAACACAGTTAAAGCAGGGTAATCCTACACACTCAGGAATAGCTTGTTTGCATGGCTGTTCTCTTAGAAGGAGCTGCTTTACCAAAACCAGATGTTCACACAAAATCCCCAGAGGCTTCTGAAAATCCCCTGCAGTTAAGAGCTGTCATGATCAGTATTTTGTACAAAATAATGCCAAGAACTGCTCAGCTCCCCACAGGGCAAGGTAGCTCTTCAGAGATTTTGTTACCTCAGCCCTCCTCTCCTCATTCTGCTGATCCAGGACAAACTCACCTTGGTGGCCCACAGCAGAAAGGACAGGCTGACTGTGCTGCTTGGCTTTGTCCCAGCTCAGCCTGTCCTCCCACAGATGGTGCAGGAGCACAAGAAGTCACCTCAGGTTGCTGCAGCTAATTCAGCAAATGTGAGCATAGACTGGTTTAGCTTGTCACACACACAGCCTCAAATGTTATTTTTGGTCCCACTAACCTCTCTCACAACACCTCTGTGGAGATGGCCCTTCCAGTGCCATGCAGACCTGCACCTACAGGGCAGCCAGGGCCACCGAGCAGCACAGACACACCCTAAGCTGGGACACCCACCAGCAGCAGGAAGGGGTGTCTGTAAGGGCTCTCCAGGCAGCTCAAGCAGGTGTTCCCAGTCATGCTGAGCTTCTCGCTGGCACCGCTGGGCAGATCCCAACACCTGGCACAGGTTCCCCCCATGCTGTATCCACAGCCCTGACAACGTGACTCCAAGCCTGAAGCTGCCAGCTTTGCCCAGCTGGAGTTAGAGGTCTCTACCAGTAACAATGATCACAGCATTCCTAGGAAGGGACTGACTCAGAACAGACCAAGCAGAGGATAGAGCTGAGTCAGATGGGATAAACTCTTAGCATAACCAACTTAGAAGAAAGCTACCTCCTCAGCATGAAGAGAAAGGGATGGAAAAAGAGCAGTACCCTGGGAAGTGATTAAGGACACTGCTAACGTCCTTACCTTAAGGACTGTAAACGTCCTTAATGATTTGTAGGATTTCCTATCACAGCTTCAAGTGAGGCTGCAGAGACAGGACACAGAGATCTCTCTCCCACACAGCCCCTTCATTCTGTGCTGCAGCCTGCAGTCAGGGAAAGCATTCCAGCACTCCTCCAGCCTCACCAGCCACAGGACTGCTGTTACCCAGCCCTCTGACTGCAGGTCCTCCAGTCAGGGAGTCCAGAAATTGTCTGCACTACAAGCAGGACGTTTTGCCTGGGCCCTCTCAGACTCAGATGTGCAGCATATCCCAAATGCCTGGGTGATCCTGCGCTGCTGCTCCCCGTGGCTGAAGCACAGGACAGTGCCCAGCAGACCCCCCAAATCGAGGGAAGCACGCTGCTTCCTGCCAGGTTGACAGCACTAAAATTACACAAAGAGCTTCAGTGCCTCTGGTAAATACTGCACAGACTTGTTTAGCCTGTGGCTCTTTACACGCACCCACCAGACTCTTTAGATGTTCCAACACAGCGTTTCTTATGGAGGACAGAGTTAGGAAAGGCTGAGCAATGAAAGCAGAGATTGTTACCAGCTTTAACAGGCTTTGGATCATGCCAAGAACAAGTTTCACTGTTTTAGTTGCTTCGGTATGATAATCCCACATCTTTTCTATAATAATCAGATGCTCCTACGCTGCAGTCGGCAGCAGAAGACAAAATGAGTAGTAAAGAGACAAACAGCAATCTTCTTAAAGAGCTGCGAGGACTGCCAAGAATATTTGTAATCTGATTTCATCCCCGCCTCCTTGCCTTCCCTGACCTGTCACTGGAACTCAGGATGATCTACACAGTGGGTTTCATGTTGTGGTACACAGATCTCTTCTGAGCAAACCAAGGGAAGCCAACTGATGGGCAGGCTGAAATTCATCACAGGTCTACATCACTGACCTACACCAACCCATTAGCTCATTCATGAAGGACCTTCACTTTATTACCATTTATGAAGGAGTTTCACTTTATTACAGGTCACCCCCAAAAAATTAGTCTAGATGGGTGATCTATTTAGTTTAGGAAAAAAATCCACTTAGTAAACTATGACCTGAACATCAGTTCCTCGCTATCTACAGTGACAAAGACATAGTTGACACTGAAACAAATTTCTAATAATTTCTTAAAGGTGAAGAGACTTCCACTGAACAATACTGGAGGTGCACTCCCTCATGGGGAAAGAAAAAGTTATTTACCATTTGCTCTCTGTCACAGCAGAGATAACCTGTGAGAGCCCAGAGTGGCCCTCTCTGTGCAGGACAGTGAGAACTGCAGCCACTTGTCACCTCCTCCCTGCAAGTCTAAAGGGACAGAGGCAGATGATCTTTTTGAGGCACGTAATATAACACACAAAAAAGCAAAAATGCCACACCGTGCTTCAGTGGCAGCACAACTGTCTTGCCTTGCACAGGATTGCTCTGCTCAGCCAGGGACCTTCTCTGCAGAATGCACAGTAAAACAGCTGCAACAAGCAGCTCAATGCCTTCAGAGGGATAATAATCTTGACAGTAAAAATATGAACCCAGCACAGCTATTTGTGCTCATTTACAAACAAGACACTGCACTAACTTATGCTCATTTGCACGTGAAAATTGCTGGAGTATTTACTGTACATTGGGGTGATCAGAACAGCTTTGGAGCTGCTGTCCTGTGACCATCACAGCGTACAATTAAATACATTTCACTACTCATTTCAGGAAAGGCATCATCCACAGTTACAAGGGAGAGGCTGAAGGGGATGACAGGAGTGTTACATAAACGTTACTGATTTTTTTTCCCCAAAAATCCACAATAAACACACCAGCTGGTTTTGCCAATGCAATGCATCATTCAGCTTTCCAACAGAACATATCAGACATCAGCTATGCACAGTGTGTTCACTGGATGCTGCCATGAAGGACTGAGGAAGGCTGAAGTGGTGATCAGATAAAGGGTGCACATTCACTCCTCTGGCAGCAACGTGGCAGCTAAATTTCCCAGAGGCAGCAGAAATATAGTGGTACTTCTCAGGCAGAACTTACATTCTAAAATATACCTTAAATCAGCCTCTTTCTTGGCAACATCTGTAGTGGCACAGGAGTCCTGTTCATCAACACAGCAAAAAAATCTCCACCCTAGTACTGTAATCGGAAGTAGGCACAACAAAGGAGGAGGGAGAAGATATCTTGTTCTTCCCCCTTGGGAAGAAAAGATTCAAGTGCTTAATGTGGCCACACACAAAAAATAAAAAAAATAAAAAAAATTACATTTTTGTGAGGCAGGAAAAACAATGCTGAGGAGAAAATATCACCAAAAAGCGCAACAGATACTTATGGGCAGATCATCTGCAAGAGAGGGCGTTCCAAAAAACAAACCAACCCATGTGGCCAAGCACAAGGATAATGTTGTCCTTGTTTCACCCACACCTTCTTTCCCAATATGTCTCTTTCTTCATCAGCTAGAGATCTGGTAAAAAAATTACATTAAAAAAAAAGAGGAAAATTATGTAACTCACAATTCTTCCATATGCTCAGTGCCTGTTAGCTCACAAACCATGGAATTGTGTTAACTGCCATGGCAAGGGGTGGATGGACACACAAAAAAGCAACAAAGACTAGTTTTGGTATGTAGAGCCTTTGGGTGACGCAAAAATCTGCCACTACATGTTTTTAACACATAATGGTTTATTTTTCCTTACTGAACAGAAGGAGAAGAAGAGGGTGCTGAAGATGTGAAATACTAACCACTTTGATCTTTCAAGGGTTTGGGAACAGAATTTGTGCTTTGATACATCTAGTTCCATAAATCTCAAGACACAAGGACAGAAAAATCAATGGGTAAGGGAGATGGATCACTCACTGGGATGGAGAGAAACGAGTCAGCTTGTATCCGATCGGCCGATGAGGCCTAGGTAATCTGTCAAAATGCATTTTTCAGGGGCAATAATCCCCTTAACCAAGGGGGAGAAGCCACAAGTACCAAGGAGGTGAACACTTAATGAGGGGAGGTAAGAATTTTCAAAACGTTTTGGATAGTTTTTTATATTTTAACTCTGAAGCACTGTTTTTAACTGTTTCACTCCATTCAAAAAGGATGGGACAGCACAGACTGACTGCAGCTTCACTGCTCTATCACACTTCAAATGGAACCCTTGTGGTTAACCAAAAAAAACACCCTGCACACAATTTGTTAGAAAACTCAGAACATGGAAACAGACTGAACCCTTGCCCTGCTAGGAAGAAGGAAAATGGCATAGAAAATCCAGCCAGCTGCCTGCCTGCAGCACCCAGCTCCGTGGGCAGGGACTGCACGGCATGTCCCATAGTGCTGCCATCAGCTACACACCCCAGCTGGTACCTGCCCTCAGAGAAAGAGATCAGCAAATGCCTTGGCAAGCCACACTCAAAGCATTTACAGGCTCCTTCAGTAGTTCAAGTTTCCCCTCTAGTAACTCAGCTGCCCCACCTTCACGTATTTTTAGCATGTTAGGTAAGACTTCTCTGGTATTTCCTCACATCAGAATTTCACCTGTTGCATCTTGCAGTCAACCGGGGTGGGGCTTTTTTCTCTCTCGTTTTCCTCACAGAGCATTTTGTGGGCAAGCACCTACTTAGGTGTTGGATGGGGGCCCCAAAGAGGAAGGGGAAGCAGGTGGTAGAGATCTGGAGATGCTTTTCCTTCTGTTTTTCTGTGCTGGCAACAATAACTGAAATGCCACACCAAAGCCACCCTCTCTGAAAAACTTGAACGGGTACAAACACAGAGGCCCATCTGCTTAGCAACACATGGTGCCAGCAAACAGTTCCCAAGCCTCAGGCTGAGGCTCGCAGATATGGCAAAGGCACGTTGGGCTCCCAACCCCACAGACAGGCATCCAGAGAGGGGGCAGTCCAAGAGTGGCCTTCCCACAGCAGGTAGGTGCCACCAGCAGGGCACACCTTTCCCTTTTGGCAGCTTCACACAGCAGCAACCTGCTTTAGGATCTCCTGCCTTCTGAAATCCTATTCAGATGCACCCTCTTCCTCTGCTCCTTCAGTACAAGATCCTCTGTGCAAGAACACCTTTCCTCGAGCACAGGAGCAACATCCCCAGTCAGGCACCAGCTTCTCCCCCCTCTCCCCATCCAAAACACATCTTCAAATTTTCCCAAATGCATTTTGACACCTGACCTGCTCTCCAAAGATCGTAAGAAATGACGCTCTACAGCATGAGCTACGCCTTACAAATGTCCCTTTACAGGGGTGCTCCCTGATTTCCTGTTCTCCTTCCCATCTCCCAGTGAGCCCCTTCACTGCTCTTGGTGTCAGCCTGTCCCAAGTGCTCAGCTCACAGCAGCTTTACCTCTTTCCTGGAGCTTCTCTGCTGTGCTGGGCAAGGAACGAGGCTCACTCGTGCTGTCCCACACCCGTCCCTGCTGCCCTGACACAGCTCAGGCTGCCAGCACTGCAGGGGAACTGGCTTTATGGGATGTGACTGCAGGGTTTCTGCTGCATGTCACCCTTGATGCCAGCAGCTGCAAGAATTGCCCACATTAGCAAAGCACAATGAAAGCTGCCCCGTGGCTCACCCTGCAGGTCAGGGTATGGGAGCTTCTTGCATCATGTGTCAAAGTCAAAGCACTGCCAGGGAAGGCTAGCAGAAGGCTGACTTTGTCTGAGAATAAAATCTTTGGTTAAAATAGATAAAATCCCACCCAAGAGAAAGCATCTGAATTCTCTGTTCAGAAGTCCTCCCCAGGAGAGACATCCTGGGTGTAGCCCAAACACAGCCCTGCTTTGGTCTGGGAAAGTGCAGAAGAGGTGGAGCGCTTGACCAAGAGAAATTCTGCTTTTTGACATCCAAGTGCACAGAAAGGGATCTGTCCACCAATCAGGACAAATAAATGCAACTGAAGTCAACAGAGCTACTGGCTGTTCATGACAATCCAGGTTGCTCTACAGGGTGACAAAGTTGTGACACTTGAAAAACTCTGTCAATCAAGTGGGACTTCAGAAAGTTTATAATAGAGAACACACTTGGTGGAAAGTTAATCAAAAAAACCTGCGCCAAACATTAAAAACTGGCACAGAAAGCCACAGAAAGTCAAGAACGGACAGAAACAAGGAAAAAAACCACGGTTAGAAATGCCTGAGTGATCACAGGGAAATGATGTTTTGTTGTGTGATCCCAAGCCCTCTGCCATAGGTGTCATATAAATAATTATTAATTATGTTGTTGATTATCTGTGTGAGCAATAGATCTAATGAGCTGGTTCTTACAGGATATAAATACAGCTTCTAAAGAGCAGTGCAGCCATTCTGCCAATGGCAAGCAATTAGAATTATTTTTTCTCTGCTGAGAGTTTGCTTTTTTTTTTTTTAACCTGAGGACAACCAATACACACTGTAGATATTTGCTATTAAAAAATCTACTCCCTTCACAGTCCCAGTAGACATAAACTGAATTTCCTTTAATGACTGGGCCCAATTAACTGGAACCTGGAGCTCCACTTTGAAAGCAGCAGGGTTCCTCTTTGGAGGCTTGGCCCCGATGGGCAGGAGACATCCAAAGGTTGAGGATTAAAGTTGCTTTGTTTCACTGAGCGTGTACACCATATTGCAGGATGGTTGGCATGGGAACACAGCTATGGAGCAGCCTGTAGTGCACAATAAACAGTCTCCATAAAATACAGAAGCAAATAACTGGAGAGATGAAGGGTAAACCCTTCACCTATCATTGGCAAAGCTCAGCAGATGGAGGAGAAAGGAGCAGCCCTTCCAATTCACGGCCCTTCATCCACACCTGCTTCCAGGATTTTTGTTTTAACATTAGTGCTTTAAGTGCACATGTGTACTTGACCCATTTCACCATCTGGTGCCCAAACCACAGGATCCAAAAGGAAATTCCACTTTAGCTGCTGTCAGCCTTGAATTGCCACATCTCTCAAGGTGCTGGTTAAGCCCAGGACAGAATTTGAGAAGAGGGTTGGCCAGCAGGGGCCCGAACATCCATCAATAAAAGCAAAAGGGCAAACTTTCCTTTACAGAAAAATACTCTTCTTTCCTAGAGTCATAGATATAGGTTATAGAAGGTTGGGCCCTAAGTCTAACTGACAGAAAGTACAGTAGCAAATCAGGAATAAGATTCATAACCCTGCTGCTGCATAAGAGGGGAAGTGGTGGGAAAGGAAGAGCAGGAAGATGGAGAACAACCTTAGGAAACCCGTAACATCTCTATTAACACTTTGCTTTGCTTCTTCTTTTACAACAACAGGATTAGCAGATGAAACACCACAAGCATCTTATGGAAGTTCCTTTTTTTCTCTGATCTCACCCAGAGCTGTTGTTACAGCATGCTGACCTTGGTTCTGTAGAAATTTCCTGATCCTGATCGACGCACTAGATAAAACTTGCAAAACACTGACCCTGGGGATTTGCTCAAGAGACAGGAACGCAAAGATTCAAACAGGAAGAGCTGGAATTTATGGGCTTGCTGGCAGTCTGGCTACAGCGTGGACATCAGTCTTCTGCAAGGGCTGAGAAAAGTCATTCTTTGTTATGAGCAAGACAGACCAGAACGGACAGCATCCTCTGTAGACCCAAAATTATGAATTCTAAATACCATCTAGCCCCTCCACCAGTAAAAGCACATCTTACACCAACCTGCCCTGAAGGCATTCTTATACAGCTTTGTCCATGGTTTTGAGGTGTGCAGTAAGAAATTAGTACATTTTCAAGCCTCTGAATTACAATATTTTTCTTTAAAAAAGCCCATGCTGCACTGACACAGGAACTTCAAAAATGCAGCTTTAAAAGGAGCACCCTGGGCACTGACCTACACAAGCTGCTCCACTCAGCCAAGCCATCCTCTTCTTTATTAGACACGATCCAGAGTGCTTTACGTATTCCTCTGCATTTTAAAGGGGTCAGACAAGAGTTCCCAAACAGGCTTAGAGCTGCCAAGGAGCTCTTGCTTTTTCCTCCCTCTTTTGTTCTTCAGTAGCCGTGTGCTGGAGGTTATTACACATTTCTGTAATGGATCTCCATGCATAATAAATTAGCTCATTAATGAATTGATTTGAAGGAAGAGTTCACTGCAGGGGCTAGAAACCCAAAGACATACACCTATGACTGAACAAATAAGTCACTTTTGCAGCATCATATCGTGCATCCTGCTGGTGAAGGCCCCATTAAATCACCTGGCACTGCTGCTGCCTGTTCTACATCCTCACCACTATAAAAGATATATGGGAACTGCTTTTGCCTCACAACTGCTTATTTGTGGAGGTCTGGTCTCACTCCTTACAGGCCTTTTCCATTTGGGACTGTCACGTTTGTCGTGCACGTTGAGGGAGTCTGTGATTCCAGCACCAGCTTCTGCAGTGTTTGAATTACTTGGATTGCGGCTCATTTGGATTGCAGCGAGGGACTGCAGGTCCACCCTGAGGGCTGTTACCAGCCTGAAACATCTCCAGGCTGTGGTGTTTGCCTGCTATTGCTGCCCAAAATGAGGGAATCAAGCCTGAGAACAGCTGCCCTGAGCTGCTAACTGAATATTTCCAGATGATCCCAGGAACCCACCTCCATGCTCCAGCACCAAGCGCTACCTTGTAAACAAACGCCCTTATATAGGTCTGTGTGGGCAAAGTTAATTATCTCCAAATAGCTTCCAGAAGCCTCAAATCAATTTATGAAAACAAAAATTAACTTTCCATATAAACATAATTACAGTGAGACAACAGTATCCAGCCTGGTGCTACTGCTGTTTTTGGAAGCTGGGCAGAAAGCCAAATGAGTTCATTAGGCAGTGTAATTAATAATGGTTTTTTCCTGCTTTAGGAAGCCATTTATGGTCCTAAGAGGCAAAGGTACTGGGGAAAAAACCCACAGCTGACAAGTTTTAAAAGGTGCTTCTGCAACAACAATTTATTTAAAGCCTCCATGAGAATATATATCATTTAATGAACAGAAAAAGAGCAGAAAAAAAATTACACTGCAGTGAGATCCATTCACTCTGCTCACAAATAGGTCTTGGAAGAACTTTCTTGAGAAGGAACCACCCAGTTTGTGCTCCAGGAATGAGCATCTCCCACTTCATAACCCAAGAGACACAAAGAGAGCACCACATAACCAGACCTCTCTCTTCAGTTCCCCACATCCATTGTGCCATGGCCCTAGAACAGCACAAGATCCTGCAAATGCAAGAACCATTTCATGGCTCTGATCCCAGCAAAACCCTGGGAAGTTTCTTTGGTTGCTAAGCCCATCTGATCATTACTTATCAGCTCTGAATTGCATTCTCTCAGGTTACAGAGACGTGCACTTTGCAAACAGCACAGATCCCTTTGTCTCTCAAAGTGGCAACACACAGCCTGAAGTGGAGCTTGTCCATGTGTGAGACAGCCACATCCACTCTGTCCCACTAGGCCAGAAGTGTATGTTGATGCCACCAAAGAAGTGCCAGCCAGCGCTGATGGACACTGCACAGGACGGTCAAGGCAGAAGAGCACGACAAGGAGCTGTGTCACTTTTCACTGCACATTCATTTCTGGGGAAGTAGAGGGCCAGAATCGTTCAAGTCACCAAACATCTACTTAACAGGACAAATTAAAAGCAGATAAAGACAGCAGCCATCTCATCATCCCTATCTCAGTATCTCTGTGGCTCTGAGCCGCATAACTGGAATATTTGGGTGTGCATGCCCCAGAGCCAAGAAAGTTGACAATCCCTGCCCTCTACCACCTGAGCTGCTTCACCTCTCTGTAGCAGAGGGTAAATCCCCCTGCCACGGATTGCCTGGTGGAATACACAAACCCTGGCTCAGGCCTGCAGCACAGCAGTGTAATCTATTTATGAATGGCAGCGGAACTCCGAGATTGAATTACGAGGCAGGTATTCAATCAGGCAGGATGTGTAGCTGCTTTCTAACAGACTGGAGGATTAAGAGAGCGATAGAATACATCCTTTCCTTCCACATGACAGCATCTCCCTCTTCTCCCCTCCCCAATCAAGAAACTAGCAGAGTCTGTACTTGAGGAGAATTTGCAATGCTCAGGACCCACAAGAAGGATTAGAGAAAGGTTAAAGAGAACATGCATACAAAAGACAACTCTCCTGTATCATCCCCAGCAGAAGAATTATTAAACAACAGTCTGCGCAAGACAGGGCAAACAAACCTGAGCTTACCAGAAGAGGAGGTGCAGCTGGAGGAGCTGCCAGCTGCTCCATTTGCACTGTGTCTGGGGTAAAACCACAGCACCTGTTTTTAGCAGAGCTCAAAGATGAGCTTGGTGGTTTTTAAGAGGCCTGTACAGTGCAGGGAATTGCCAGCAAGAGAGCCTGCAGTCAGCTGGTTTGTATAGTCCCCTACCACCCAGGGTTCATTGCCTCTAACTGCTCTAGGTCCTGCACAAGCAGAAGACAAGAGAACTAACTACTCAAAAGAACACATCACATGCAATGTAGAAATTCCCATTTATACCCATTGCTACCATTCCCAGGGACATGGAATGTCTGTGGTGTAGCAGAGCATGACAAGGAAATATGGGAATTTATAGCTTAGAGCCTAGAGAAGAACCACAGCGCATGGATGTGAAAATCACCTGATGGGAAAAGGCTGCAGTCTGGTGTAAGAAGACAGAGGACAGTGTTTCACGTGGTACAGGGAAGAAATTCTCTATCTGATGCAGCAGGATTACATCATGTCTGACGGCAGAGGCCCATTGTGCTCTGGCTTGTAAAGGAGGATTACTGTATATCTGATCTGCAAGGAGGATTACTGTGTGTGAAGCGGGCTCGCTACAATCAGATGAACTGAAAAGCAGTAAAATATGCTGGTGGAAGGCTTCACTGGATTTGTGACAGGGCAGATGCAGAGCTGTGTATCCCTCTGGCACTAACAACAATGCATTCACACATTGGAAGAAGGCCCCAGCCCTCCCAGAGATGATTTCAGCGTGTGGCACAGGCCCACTTCACTGCCAGCCCCCAAATCACTTGACAGGTCACCGAACAAAACTTAGGCCTGAGTCTACAGCAGAAGTCCATGTAGTTCTGAGAAGTCTGCCAAACTTTCTTAATTCTCTTGATTTCGGTCTCTTTTCAGTCCAATCTGACCTAGAACCTATGCTTAGCCCTTCCTTGATCATATTTTCCCATGTTTGAATGGCCAATTCTTTTTATTTATAATTAAAACCTTAATTGGATTTGACAGTGATAAACATGTAATGTATTCTTTAATGTCTTACAGTATATGAACTCTGGGACATGCATCTATTGCATTCTCCCTTATCAATAGTTCGATAAACTTTCTGTTATACCTTGTTATAAGAAAACTGAATTTTCATCAAAATCACAGGACTGGCCTATCATAGCAGGAACCATATCAGGGAAGACATCACAGCCACCCTCACATAACACAAGCCAGACAGCTCTTAACACATCAGGTGGCATTTATCAAGATATCAACTATAAATCATTGCAAATGGAACTGCAGGAGAAGGCAAGGCCTAGGGGCCTGTTGGGCTCATGCAGGCTTTATTTTATGTCATGCTGGGTCACACAGGCCTTATTTTATTTTATGCTGTGTCATCCCTAGGTTTGTCTTCAATAATTTTCTTCATTCTTTCTAAATATTATCCCATCAGCAGGAGAAACCCTGTGCCTCACCCCCTGAGCTGAAGATTCTGCATAAAACTTCACTTTCAGCTGGGGAAAGGCTTGTGCCAGAGAGAAGAGGGAGCCTATAGACTGCAGATAACCCTGCCAGCTCCTCATCTGAGCTGCCAGGAGGTTCATCTTCAGGTTTGGCACAAAAAGAAACCTCTTTATTAATATTCACTCATAAACACATTTCATTCTTTCATCCTTCTCACCAAATTCTCCTGCTAGAATCCATCCTTCAGGAGAAAAAAAAAAACACCCAACCAGTAAAAAAACCCAGTAAAACTCCTCAGCAAAGCAGGCAGACTTGCTGCACTTGTATTTGACAGAAGGGAGAACAGATTGGGACTCCATGAAGAGTGACTCATTATCAGCAAATAGTTTTAAGTGATGATTGTTTCATCACCACCCACCCAGCTCTTCCCTCTGTCTGCAGGCTAGCACAAAAACTCACTGCGAGAGAATGACAAAAAGGAAGAATTAGGCAGACGACCTTACCTCTTGCTTCCTCTCCCAGGATCATGAGCAGAACTGTCTAATAAGGGATCTGTAACCTTGGGTTACAGATTGAGAGTTTAAGGGTTTTCTCTTCTTCCAAAAGCAGTGTGTAATATTGTCTCCCTTCTTAACCTATCCAAGAAAACGCTGAAAAACATTTTCAGATAGCTGCCCTTTTCCTGTGCAAACATATGCTGAGCCTAACCCTTAGGGACACTAACACCCTTGCAGCCATTTAGCAGATAAGCCCTTGCTGTAGGATCAAAGCTCCGTTGCAATGTGCCAATTGACGTTGCTGTAAATGAGCATTAGCACATTTGGGATCCGGCAGGACTGGTGCCTGAAGGTGAAGAATCCCATACTTGGAGTCAAACACATCAAAACTCCATCAATAGCAGGGTACAGAAGGTTACAGCAGCAAAAATGAGACCCTGGCTGTATCACGTTGCTCTCAGCAACTACTTCCAGCAGCGAGCTGCGTTCAGAGCAGCTGCAGAGCAAATGGAGAGAGAGGGAAAGAGCAGAAAATCATCACACGCACTCTACCTAGAGAGGGGTTTTGAATTGAAATGGCCCAAGGGCAACCATATAAGAAAATGGAGTTGTCTGGCTCCAGGCACAACAGACGAGCTTCTCCTGTTGTAACCAGGAGAAAAAGGAGAAGGCAAGAGAATGGGGCAGCCCCCCACGGTTGTGTTCTCCCATCCTCGCAGCAGAGGCAGCAGGGTCACAGACTGGGCTTTCCAGAATCGTGACCTCTCCCATCCACCTCTCCAGACAATAAAAAGCTGTTTCAGGTTCCCAAACGCTTTCAAAAGGATCCTCTGCAGGGAAACTTGCTCACTGAAGAACTACTCCAGCACCTTCCCAACCCTTGCCAGGCAGAGAGGCACACGGGAGTTCTGTTATCAAAAGATAATCACATCCCCGAGGCATTACCAAGCACAAAATGCAGCTGTGCCTCTGATCCTCTGGGTGCAGTTACCTCCTCGTTCACCATGCTCCCACCTGCCCTCAAGCTGCCTTTAGTTCTATTAGAAAATTGTTTGTACCTCTAGATCGCTATAAATTATTGAGCAGTATCTGAAATCCCGGAAGGCGTTATTTCACCTTTCCAAAATGAGTAAATAAATAGAACCCCTTTCCATCAGAACATCCACTTAGACCTGAATATTCCAAAACCAAACAAAATTTACACAAAGGCTTAAAAAATTCCTTGTGATATTAAACACAAACCCACACCATAAGAAACGGCTCACAACTCCTATCATTTCAATATCCAGATATGCTTGCAGGCATTTTGCATCTCAGCTCCCAGCGTGGGTTGTATTTTGCAGGCTTCACATTGCTACCAAAGCTGGAGACAGCCGTCATTGACTCGTTTGCCAAGCAGGGATACAAACTTAAAATATTCTTCAATTGCTTTTTTTTGTACTGAGGGCTATCAGCCTCATCTAGTTTCGAACCAGTGAGATCTGTATCTTTTGATTTCTTCTGAGACTCTGAGGAGTATAAAACCAGGTACAGTGGAAAGAAAGAATCATGCACAGTTTTTCCTCCGGAATTTAGTGATAGGAAGGATTCAAAGCCAGATGAGTTTGAGATGATGCCAGCTATCTGGTGTCAGGGAGGGGCACAGCAGGTGGCTACCTCTCCACCCTCCCATCACCTTCTTCAGGACTTGACCAGAAAAAAACCACACTGCCATGCTGGCAGCTGCCACCACTTTGTCCAAAGGGACTTTAGAGGAGAACTGAAGTTTTAATGACTTTCTGTTCTTAGCTCTCTGCCACTGTCCCTTAAAACATCTCTACAACATGGAGGTAGGGAGCGAGGAAAGAGAAAAACTGCAGTCAAAGTGACACAGCTGACCTCCCTGCCTGACAGAGGTAGTCTGAAAGTCTCCATTATCCAACAACTCAATCCCCACAGGGTCATGCAAGTCACCCCACAGGCCAAGGTCACCCTTAATCTCCATTAGCATCAGCACTTGTTTATTTTCCAACCTTTACTCCCAGGAAGCTGAAAGCCCAAAGCAGGGCAAGAAATACAATTCCTTTCCCTGGACACTTACTGCATTATTAAACATGGATTTAAACAAGGTTTTCTATCTGTATGCTAAAATGCCTTTTTTTTTTTTTCTTTTTAAAGACAACTTTGCCTGAGGGAAACTACTCTTTGTTTTGGCTTAACTGAACACCCATTAATTTTATAGGAAGGGCTAGGGGGAAGGGCTTGTGTCTCCACAGATTTATAGTCTTTTCAAGCCAACTGGGAAGGAAATTCTCACATGCTTGTGTAGCATCAGACTTCTCCCACAAAGCTCATATTTACAGAAGAATGCAAAGCTCCCCCAGGGAGTCTAGGAGCTGATGAGACTATGAGGATCTGTTATTTATATTATAACAGTGCCCAAGATTTTTGGACATTGCACACATTCAGGGAAGATGCAGCCCCTCTCTGACAGGGTTCACGCTCATAGCAAATTACTCACTTTCATGGAAATCAGCATGAGTTACACGTGTTTTTTGGGAACAGAGCTATTAGTTCACACAATCAGAGGCAACCTGATGCCTGCATCTCCCCATTCCAGCAAACAATGAGCCTACTCATTCGGATCATGGCTGTTGTGCCCAAACTTGCCAAACAGGATTGTGGTTGGGCAACAGAGGAGCCACCCTGTGCCAGATGCACCAACATCCCCTGGGAGCAGCTCCACTGGAGTTAGTCACTGGTGCTGATCGTGAAAGAAATCTGTGTGCAATCTGACTGATTTTATGAACTTGTTGAATTCCTGAGAGAAGGCTGAGTCAACCAGCTGCTGACAGAGTTGGTGTCATCACTTCGCCATCAAGTCACGAGTGATTCATCCCAGAGAACATAACCTGTTTTCCACTGCGTGTGCTGGGAGGCACAGGGTGAATGAAAGCTGCAACATGGGTTGCCCTAGGGCCAGAGAACACCTTTTTTTTTTCCCCCAATAAGAAAATCTGTATTGAAGGGAAACAAGTTATTTCACTGACTTGAAGACATCCATCGAGCTTCCACAGCCTTCCAGAATGAAAAAGGCTGATATGGATATTATCTTTTCTTTAATTCACTTTGAATTTGCCTGGAAGTGTCTGGTGCAGGTACTACGAGAGCTTTCTAAAATATCTACCTACAAGAGAAAAGAAGGGAGGGGTGAAGATAAAGCACAAAAACTATTCTTTGGAAAGAACCAGAATGGGTAGGTGAAGAACAGAAATGCCCAGTAAGGGTCAAACACAGAGCGACTTTTTGCATGCTGCAAAATCCTTTTCCTGTTTGCAATGCATGTTCAGAACACAGAAATGATGGACTTAACACAGAAAAGAAAATGTGAATTAGAATGAAGAAAACCCTTTCTACCAGAAAGAACAAAATTTGTGAGTAAGAGGTGCCATAGCATCTCAGCTTTGGAGGTCTGCAAAGAATTGCAAAGTGCACATGGCCTGAAAAAAGGACCAGACTGTTACTTGGGGTCCCCTACCAGTCCTACAATCAACAGAGAACTCTGAAAAGAAGTGGTGAAGAAATTCAAAGCATTTCCTGATGGCAGAGCTCTGGGTGAGGCACACAGGGAGTGTCACCACGACGTCCCAATCTCTGAAGCACACAGCAGACAGGCTGCATGTGACTGACAGAGATCCAGGAGGCAGCTGGAGCCTGCTCAGGGGACCAGCAGAGCCCTCCCATTCCTGACACCAGATTGGAGTCCAGCGATGTCGAGAGCTGAGACCAGAGGTAGCACAAGCAGCAACAATGTATTTCCCAAATCTTGCCCGGGGCAACTCCACACACGGGATTTAGCCAGAAGTGCTCTCACTCCCAGAACACATCTTCACTCAGCTCAGGTTCTGCTGGAGGTGATCCGAGCATCCCTGCCCTCAGGGCAGCAGGCAGGTGCCTACCAACTCTCTTTCCACATCAGTTTTTACTTTTTCTCATTACTTTTAACTGCTGATAGGAAGCAAAGCCTGCTGTCATACAGGGGTTTGTAAGTGATGAACGTTTGTCTTTCTGCCTACGGAAAGCTGCCAAATCATAAAGCTCCATCCTGTTTGTAAAACAAGCCCTGGGGTATTATTTTTCCTAAAGTCAATGATGTCACAGAAATACTACTTGAAAACAGAATCTAAAATTACACTCTTGAGTGCAGCGCATTCTGGAGTTTTCATTGGCACTGCTAAAATTGTTCTGTTGTGTTTTTCTGGCACAGTCCATAGTCAGATAATTGCTTGGGGCTAATCTTGAGAAGGCAAAATATACACAACCAGCACAATTCCACTTCTGCTCCATCTTCTATTAAGAAACAGATATTCTCCACAGCATGAAGTCAGTTTATCTTTGCCAACAAACTCCACAAAGCAGAGTGAATTTGGGGGAGCAGGGGGTGGAGTGCACAATTTTGGCAAGGCAAAAAGTGAATTAATTTTGTGAATTATTGCACGGCCAAACTGTTAGCTTTTTTTAAAAAGGGGAGAAGAGAGGCTATAATGAGAGGTCAAAGAGTTTTGTTTAGTCTGAAAGATTTCTGAATTATTTTTCCCTCCAGAAATACACATGAATGAGGGGGAAAAAAGGGACACCTAGGCTATTTACCCTGCTCTGGCTCTACAAGCAGAATTTCACAACTGTTCCAGACAAGTTCAATCAGCCATTTAAACACCTTTCCACCTCCTATATTTACTCTGCTATAGAAGATTTACTGTGCAGCATTATTCCACCCTATTTCCAGTAGCAGTGCCAAGACCCAGAGCACACCAAGTCACGTTGGTGAGGTGGTAACAAGCAGTGCCAAGTCCAGCTTTCAAGAATATGCTTGCAACACCACCAGCATGATTGAGCCAGATACTGTGTCATTCAAACAGATATTTACTTCACCTTGACTGGCAGAAACACCCATCATTCTCAGATGGTGTTTTCACCTCAGCTTTGCGGTTGGGTGCCTTACAGAGACTTGCTGCTCCTCCTGCAAGCACCCATTCCTTCACAGGAGCATATCTGTGTGGGTGAACAGCCTTCCTTAAGCAAAGCAACACATGCAATTTGATTTAGTACACTCTTTTCAAAGGTCTTGCAGAAGTTAATACACCTGTAAAGGCTGCATAGTTGTCCTCCACCTGTGAGGAGATACCATGTGGGAAGAACAAAAAAAATCATATGACCACCAAATCAATATACTGGTCACTGAGTTTGAGGACCAGAGCACCTAAATTGGATCACAAAAAGTCATCTATTGGATTTAATCTGTCAAAATAATACAAGCTGAGATCTCTATAAGAAAGGTCAACCTCTTGGACTTGGAGTGAGGAAACCAAAGGGTCTGGTAAGGCCCAGCAACTCATGCTGAACCTGTATTTCTGGCTGTACGCAAAGTTCACATTCTTTTTTGAACAGAAAAGCAAAAGCCTGCAAATGAGAAAAGCCAGAGAGAAATGCAGGGGATGTCACCTCCCTTTCCAGATATTCCTGAATCAGTGTATTTAATACCAGCAGTCATTTCAGACATGGGATACTAACTTGCTCCAACTTCTCACAAGTGGAATGCTGAACAGGGCTGAGCCCCAAAGCCTGTAGCACAACCCAGCTTCCCACCTCTACAGCTGGCAGGGGCAAGACACTATTGCTCCAACCCCTATATATTAGCACAATAATTAATAACATTCTGTAGGGGAAAACCAGCAGGATGTAAAATCTGCTTATTTAGGTGCACTGCCAATGCTTCCAGTGAAACCATCCCATCTTCCAGCCAGCTTTCTAATTAAAATATGAGGAAATTCAGCTTCAGCTGAATTTGGGATCCTGGTTTCTGTCATCCCCTGCAAAGCTGACACTACAGTATGCAATTTCTGCAAAGGAAAAAAAGACAAGTTTGTTCAAGATAAGGCCCTGACAGAGTTTATTTATTTGCAATCTTTAGGGACTGCTTAGCAAGCTCTAGAAACAGGCAAAATAGAGAGTTATAGGATGAATTCCATTTATTTAGTCCATCAAGGAGACTGCAAACCCACCTTCTCAAAACAGCATTCTTCAGGTAACACAAGTCAAGGCACAGCCAGGGTGGTAGAGGGGAAGTCTGCTTACAGCCCAGGAAAAAGGGAGCGGAAAAGCTGAGAGCTCATTTTAACTCTAAACGCTGCACTACAACCAACCAACAAGACAAAGTGAGCTTCCTACCCATCGAGGACTGCTGTTATAATTTAATTCAGAGAAATGGAGTATAATTTCAGAGAAGTTATGGCATTTTTTGTTGGCAAACATTCTGGCAGTGCAGTGATTCATGATTCTCAAATGCCAGTAACTGTTATTTAGGTTTCACCTGAGCAACATCTCTGTGGGCTGAGACCTTCCTTGGGAGCCACAATGGGTGACATCTCTTTCCAAGCAGAAGGACTTAGTGGCTATTTCATTGTCTCTCCAGAGACAAGAAGAAGGGGAAAAAAAGAAGTCTTACTGTGTGCCTTCCTCAGCAATTTATCTAAGAGGCCAAACGTCTCCAAGACAGAGATTAATATTTTAAATAAAGTCCCCTGATTATCCTCACAAAGCTTCCCAAAGGGGCTGGAAGGAAAAAGATGCTTTGTGCTGATCTGGACTGCTGGATTCCCTCAAGGCAGAATTTTACACAGTGATGTAAGAAAACACTCCAGCTAACAACAGGCCTTCTTACTTTCTTATTTTCTTTGTGAGGCTTGGAAAATCCCAACCCCAGCCACTCCTGCTTTATTTTGGCACCTTTGCTATTGATCCCAGCTGTAGCCAGATACCACAGAGTTACGGAAACATTAAAGACAAATGCACCACACTTCATCAAAATACAAACCCCAAATCCTCACAGTTTGGGCAAGTACACAAGTCAGTTTTATTTTATCTAGAGGTTGATCCTAATTAGAACAAGCAGATACGTAAAGAAAAATATATGCAGAGCCCAATTGTGCAGCTACTCAGGGAACACAGAGGTCATACGTCAACCACTCAAACCTCCTGATTTCAGGCTGGGATTGGAACAAAATGCTGAAATTAAAAGTGAATACCTTGAGATCAGGCTCAGCACAGGAGCAGAAGTTTTAGGAGCCCCCCATGAAAGCCAGCACTCACATGCTTTGGATTCCCATCCTCCAGGTTCAGATCAGCCTCTGCATTTGAGGCCAAACCAAAGCAGAATCCCAGGTTTCTGGGGTTAGGTCAAGCCTAGCTTATCATGCTGTTGTGCTTATCAGCTGTAGTCATACATGCAGTCACAGAGGAGTTGCTCTGGTGGAACTCTGTCAATAGGACTCAGACCTGAAGTTATTTGGATTACACCACAGGTAGTAAAGAGCATCAAACCAAAGGAAAAAAGCACCTGGGTGTGGAGCATGAATCTCCTCATGGCCTGTTATAAGGGTACAACCAGCTCTTGATACAGCACATGTCACTGTTGTTCCCTTAAAGACAGGGCTAAGGACTCTACTCAGTGCTGAGAACACCATAGTGCTGCAGGTCTCAATTCCCTCCTGAGCCACATGCTCCAACATGCTGTACAAGGAAGGCTTCCAAACAGGAGGCTGCAGATCTCGAGTGGCCACACATCCCTTTAGGCATGGGGAGCATTCCTTCCATAAGGGGAATAAACAGCAGTTTCATGGAAGGGAAGCACCCTGGATCCCCACCTAATATTCAACAAAACTGAGAAAGTGAGCAGGGTATCCCTGCACCAGCAGCTCACTGATACCTAAAATGCACAATGAGTGCCAAAAGCTGGCTCCTGAATTCCCTCAGGCCAAGGCTTATCATACAGAGAACAAAAAGCTCTTTTTTTTTTTTTAACTCTCAGACAAATTAAAGTCCTGCCTTTTGCCTGTGGGCAGTGCTGAGAAAAGGGCTGTGTCTTGCAAAGCAAACAAGCTGCCCTGTGGATGATAGATGCAGGGAACAAGGCAGCTCAGGGTCATCCTGAGGCGGCTGGAGGACTTGGTACCCCATTGAGGAAGCAACTTCATCTGAGGGGTAGCACCTTGTCCCCAGCTGCATTGACCAGCAAGGATGGGACCAGCCAGGGCCAGACACAGCTACAGTCAGTGTGGGGGTCATCTTCAGCTGCACTGGGGTTTGTGTGCTTCGAAGAAGCCAGAAGGAGCCCTTTAAGTGTAGGAAATCTGCTTTCAGGATGAAGCTGACACCTTCACAAGGCTGGCACATGAGTCCAGCTTCAAAGCCAGGAAAGCTAGAGGCAGGAGTTCTGGAGGATTTCAGCCTTTCACAGGGGGAGGTCCTGTTACCTGCACATCTCTGTGTTGCAGTCTCACATTCCATCTCCTCCAGCATCACAAGGAATTTCACTGCAGGTAAGCAATGTTTTCAGAAGGACGGATGTGCAGAGGGGCTGGATAAACACTGCAGCCCCACTGGCTAACTCAGTGCTGGCCCAGAGGCACAGATTAAAGTGGTTTACAACCTTTATTAGCCCTCACCCCCACAGGTAGCTAGAAGATGACAAACAGCAGGGAAGTCAATGCCTTGTAGTCATACAAGACCAGCAATGGCAACAACAAGCTCCGTGCCCAGCTGCAGCTGGTCAGGAAGAGTGGCCACATGTTTCCCTCATTGCAGTTTCACTTCATAACAATCAAAACTTTGCAGAACAGCTTGAACAGGTTCTAGAGTTGGCAAAACCTCCTACAGGCAGCCTAAATATCACACTTGTGTCAAACCAAGGACTTGAGCCCTATTCTCCTCAATCACTGGCAACTGATGTACTGTTAATGCTTGCTATTCACAAATAAAGTTCATGAGGCTTACAGGGACGTCCTTATTTTTCAGGTGAAAGCCAGTAATTAGAAAATAGGGAGTTGTGTGAAGACCTCCAAAGGGGATGAAAACAAGAAGAACCTCAGCCTTCTCATGAGAAGCATCCAACCTCCTTGTCTCCATCAACTCTGAGCCACTTTCCCAAAGATGAGCACTGTGCTACAGCCACCAAGTCCCAGCTGAGAAAGCAAGGTGGAAATCACTGCTCTCCAGGGCTTGCACAGCTGCAGAAGGAGAACTGGAAGCTGCCACCCGAGGGCTGTAGCAGCAGCCACCATGCCCTGCTGATTGATTCAAGTGGGTTACAGTCACTTCACACAGTTTGCTCCGCCGAGTCCTGGAGAGTTTGGTCACAGCCAAGCACCAGCCCTAGTGCCAGGGGGGGCTTGCACTGCACGGGAAGGGCAGGCAACTGAGTCGGAATCCAAAAGCTGTGCTTTAGCAGTGCCCAGGGCCCCATGCCATCAATAAGAGCCCTGTTAAGCCTCACGTTGTACAAGACACGCAGGTAGCTCCAAGCCCAGGACAGAGATTATTTAAGATGAAGCAACAGGGGAACAAAGTAAGTAGAAAATGAAAGTGGGTAGCATAAAAGGAGCAGTCCTAGGATAACAGTGAATAGGTTTAAACATGAACTCTCTCTAGTGTCAGAAATGCTGGTCTAACTACAGCCCTTGAACAGCTCTAGGGCTTCTGCAGCCACTCACTGTGCAAAAATAAACTCGAACAAAACACCCACTCCCTCTTCCAGCACTTAAGTAGCTGCTAGAGATGGACCAGAAATTCAGAGGCATGAGAATGAGTGGAAAAGCTTCTCTTCTGGTTTTGATCTTAAGATGAATCTGTGGACAAGAGAGGTGGTCCTGCAGATATTTAATGGATGACAAGCATGTGCCTGAAATGGGGAAGACATTCTACTTAAATGTGGCTAATAGGCAGTGAAAGCTGCAGCTCTGACCAACAACAGGGAACAGCAGCACAGAGAACAGGGCAAAAAGGCAAGCAGTTTATGAAAGGACTGGAGAAAGCTGAGGCAAAGTGACTACAAGCTTTTTGCAACATCTGGACACACATTTCCTGAATGCACTGGTGACTAGTGTGGAGATTCCCTGGAAGATGCAAGAACTGGAGCAGAGATGGAGCCATGACATCTAATCTGGGGTGACATCTGCCTCTGGGCTAGAGCAGCGAGATTGTTTTTGCCACTACTGGAAAGAAGACTGGTGTAGCCAGGAACAGAGATGCTCAGGGGAAAAAAAAAAGCAGTAGTGTGAAGAGAAAGCAGAATTCAGTATTATTTAGAAAACTGAGGTGGAAACTGGACATGATCTGTAGGACAAATAAAGAAAATGCCAGTCTGTGATCCTTGTGGGTCACACATAGTGACTGAGGAAGGAAAAACACGGTTTGGGAGACAGGCCAAGTACCTTCTGTGTATCATTCTGATACTTCAGTTGTGGTAAGAGCCATTTGGCACAGACACCCTCCTGAAGTGGAAGGACACAGCTGCAAAAACGGAGACCACTTCCAATAACACAACCTGCAAGGTATGAAATCAAGAGAGAAGCAGGATGGGCACAGGCAGAGGCACGGAATAACCAGATCAGATCAATTTGGGCTTAAAATGAAAGACACGTTAGAAAGTCAAAATGAAACGTGTCTGTTTATTGATAGATCTTTGAGACTGAGCTAAATTTAAATAAAGAACACTTGAAAATGAAACATTCTGCAGAGATGTGGTTATTTGTACAGCTTTGGTTAACACCCTTCCTGGCAGTGAAACGCGCTTTAATGTGGTAAAGGCAGTGCAAGAAGAATGTTGCTGTCTTCTTCTCGCCGTGCTTTACACTTTAATCTTTGCATTTTCAAAATTCCTTGCAGATTTTTGCCCCATGTGTCTCTGTGCAGCCCCATCCCCACAATCAGAGACCCTAGAAGTTTACCCAAGTACCAGAAGGCCTACATCATCAGTTCCCAGCACTACATTACATCCCAACCACAAAACAGGGCATCTGGAAAAGCCTGCAAAGAAAGCATGGAGCTCCCTCAGCATCACCCAAACCTGAAGAAAAGGATTCCCCTTTCCATTAAATCCCAATTCTGTCATTGCAGAGGGTCAAGGCAGACTCCTCAGAGAGTCACAGGCTTCATACTGTCACTCATATTAATGATGCAATGCTTTATTAATTGGAGTTTTCCTGAACAGCATGTGTAGTATCAGTGACACTCATAATTAAATAGGCAGGCAGCATTTTTTTTAAATGAGCTGAGAGTTAATTGAATTCTGGAGTCCCTGTGATCAGCTGTGAAATTTATACCTGCAATTTGTGCAGGCAGCAAGAACTAGAGCCTTTGGGGCCTTGTTATTCATCAAAAATAGGCTGATTTATTTGTGCCAAGTATCTCTGTAGGAGGCTCTTGGGCCCGATGTACAGTCACTTTCCTCCAATTAACCTCCCTGGCCTAGAGGGAAAAGAGAATTAGACATCTGTTAAAAGCACAAACCTAGTCTTGAGAAAGTAGGCACATTTCAGTGGAAGCCAGCTCTCAGCTGAGTTAACCTCTGGCCACCACGAGCTGAGGAGCTCCCAGCGTGAAATATGTCAAAAACAGCCGACACAAACTACGGAGTTAAAGCAATCACAGAGGATAAGAAGTGGAAGGTACCCGGCACGAGTCAGCTGGACCCGTCTGCTTCAGAGAGAGCAGAGCCCTCTGGATTAGGGAGAGGTCCCCTGCTCTGGTTGACAAGCACTACTGTGTAGGACAGCAATTCCTCTCCTCCTGTTTCCTACCTGTGCAAAATTCACTTCCCAGAAGACTGGGTGCTTAACAGCCACTTTTCATGCCACCCTCCTTTCTCTTACTGCTCAGCATGGGTTAGTAAGTCTTTGTACAAGCATTGGAACTGGCTCACTTTTAGTTTCCTTAGGTTGGGGCCGAGTACAAAGCAGCTCACTGTGGGGAAAGCAGGCGTTTCTCAGTAAGAAGTCTGTGCACACTTTCAGGAAGTTTTCCAGCCACAGACCACTTTGTGCTAGAATCATAAGGACCAGCCAGAAGCTGAGAAGAGATCTTGAGGACTGGAGCTGTGTCTCCATCCTGTACAAATCCTTTTGGGATCCCCTCTTAGGGCCAATCATTGCCTAGGAGCACCCATGAAATGGTACAGCAGAGCCAGGAACCAATAATACTCCTTGCTCAATGGATTTTCCAGTCCAAGGCTAACTCTGCCAACAATATGACAACATTGTTCTTCATCACTGAAGCACGGCACTGAAGCATTAGCTAATCCCTCTCAAGTGTGTGGGAAATAGTTTGGAATTCTGCAGTTGGCTTTTATAAAACCATCCATCAGAAATGGCTCCAAGGCACAGACAGATCTACCATGTGGCCATTCTGGAGAGCCCAAAATGTGACTAGTTTTGCATGGGAGAAATACAGGCCAGCATTTGTTTAATAATATTTGCTTTCACAGAAAAAGCCTGAGACCAAAATGGCACCTGCTGCCCTCAAAAGTACACCAGAACAAGCAAAGCCAAATTGTCCACCCTGCTCTTGTCCACAGCAGATTGCAGCACCAGGTTAGCTTCACCATACTCTTTCTGGCTATGGGACCTGCGACTTCTGGTTGGGATTTTGTTTGTTGCCTTTTTTCACTGCTGGATTTTCTTCAAAACGCTGAAATTTAGTTTGCAATTTATTTTGGTTGACTTGGGTATAAAGTTTACTCTGTCCACCACCTAAGAAAGCCCATATTCATGTCTGCTGGAAATCATGGGTGGGCAACATGCTTCTCTTGAACAGTTCTTCTCCCCCATCCAGTACCACTGGTTGTTTTTGGGCAGTTCTTCAGGGGTAAAACAAACAAAACCCAAACATACAAACCACAACACATACACCATATTGACAGCCTGATCAGCTGTTAAAAAAGCTATCTTTCCTTATGAGTAAAAGCAGCCATTTAAAATCAGCAGTCAAGACTTGTTAATGACTCTTGTAAAGATCTTCAGTGATGCCCTATGACATCAACATCACAAGAACCTATGCAAAAACTGTTTATCTAGAAACTGGTCTCACAGGCAAATTATTTCATAAACAGTTTTAGAAATTCCTTTTTGTATTTCAACTGGTATTTGTTTATGGATTAGCTCAAAGTGCAAACCAACTCAACCTCCTAGCATCTTAGGTGGGTGATTATAAAAAAAAGGCAATGGCAGAAGCTGGTCCCAGATGTCAGCCTGGGAACCTCTTTAGAAGGACATTTCAGTCCCCCAAGACACTCCTCCCACTGCAGAAATGCAGGGGCCACACAGCAATTGTAGCCTGCCAGCATTAGATGAAATCTTCAGTAGATTAAGAACTGCTCCAGTGATTCTGGACGTCTGCAGTTTCTCCCAGTAGCACTTCATCATTGAACCATGCTTTAGGGTATGCTGCTTTCAGCAGGGGTCTCAGCAGGTACCTTTGCTCATTAAAGCAACCCAAGATTTCCTGCTGATCCAGGAAATTTCCCTGCTAAACACACAGCAACCCTCAGAAACACACAGCTTCACATCCAGCTGCTACCTATAGTGCCCGAGTTCAGCGAGCAGCAGAAATGCCACAGTGTATTACCAGGGAAAGACATAACACAAGTATAACTGCAGAGGAGTTACATGACAGGAGTCAAATGCTTAAAAGAATGAGATACACAAGTCCACAGTGAGGTAAAATAAAATCCCACAGGAGACAACCAGGCTGCTAACCAGGACAATGTAACCAGTCCTTACCAGATAGCTCCGGGTACTTTCAGTGTATGCAAAGCTGTATCTTCGACTTCAGGCATTTTACCAGGATTTGAATAAGCAACACGAGCTATTTGCAGCAGGGAACTGGGTACCAGTTACCAGGCTCTGCCAGCCAGGGACAGGACCATACCACCCCATGAATGACCCTCCCACCCTAAGCTAGTGCGGCTGGGACAGCAAGCATCACTGCTGGCACTTAGAGCTCTCCTGGATCTCTGCAGGCAACAAGCTGGAATGAGTTTGGAGCTGCCTTCCAGAAAGTCTCAAACAGTTCATGGACAGCAGACTGAAATCACAGCTATGTTAGGGAGAGTCACTTAGAGAAATCAGGGCACAGATGCAAAAAGGGCAAGGTTTTCAAGCCATTCATGGCAGAGGATCACAACTAAGATTTTCTGTGTTGGTTTTATTGGGGTTTTTTGTTGTTTTTTTTTTAAAGTATACGCATACGCCGACATGTAAACATACTTACAATGAAATCAGAACATGTACCTTGAAGTTATTTATGCAATCTCTATAGGTTTAGTCATCATAGACAAAAACATTGCATCCATCTGTCATGCTGGATCAGATAACTGATCCCTCAAACCTAATAACTACTTCTGGAACACAGGCGAAAAACACACTTCCTTAATTCTGCCTCTTAAAGACACAGACACTAATCTCACTGCTGGCACACAGGAGCCACCAAGGTCCAAGAGGACTGCAGGGCATCAAAGGTTTGTTTCAGGTCTCTTGAAAAAAACCTCAATCACCAGGAAATATAGAAGGTAAAACACAAAGAGGCTGTCCTGGCAAGCCGTCCGAAAGTCAGCCATCAAGAACTGACCCTAAAAAGAAGTCATCTCCAGTACAGCTCATCTTCATCCACCATCATCCCAGCTAATGCAGCACCGCACCGCAAAACTCCCAAAAACAGCAGCACTCCCTGGGGCACTGGGAGCGAACACCGCAAGCCCCACATACCTCATGGTGGGGCTCCGCAGACCTTCACCCCAGCGGGGATCACACGGCCGGCTCTGCAGACCTGCGTCCCAAAGAACTCACAGTGCTGCTGTGCAGGCTTCATCACAACCGAACCCGCCCAGGACAGGTTCTACATGTCTTCATCACAATGGAAGCCCCTCTCTAGGGTTCTTCACGCCTCCCCCACCATGGAACTCCCGCAGGCATGGCTCCGTACCCCTTCTCCCCACGCCGCCTGGGCACGGCAGCGGGCGGCTGCGGGAGCGCTGGGGCCGCCGCGCTTCAGCCACCGCTACCCTGCAACCCCCCAGATCTGTTCTTTATTGGGGACACGTGTGCCTGCCACGGGGCTCCGACCCAGCTGCCCGAGCCCGGGC